>MU853910.1:0-90573 GCA_033297225.1 Diplogelasinospora grovesii | reverse complement strand
AGCAGTAGTATTGATGATGAAAGGTGTGGTAGTTGTATGGTGTGGGTGGGGAAATCAGGTTTTTGCGGTGCGCTTTTTTTTTTGGCCGGGGTGCTTGCTCAGCTAGCCTCGCAGCAGGATCAGCGGGGGAAGACAATCGGTTAGATTTGCGATTCTTAGCGAGAAGTGACAGCAGGGATGTGATTAAAATGCCCTGCCGCAATCGCCATCCACATCCCGCCGTTGATCTCTACCATTTGGAGACACACAAGATGCTTGATGTCAATTAACGGCGCATTGACGGGACCTAAGACTGGTCATCAGGCTCGTATTCTCTGACGCTTCGCACAGACGCGACAGGGAAGGTCAGACAACGGCAGCAGCGAGCTACTACATTTTCTAAGCAACTATACTCTTCTGGACAAACGCCTGAAGGTCCATGCCTAGCCAAGAAGAACTAGATAACTAATACTACAGAGTTTTCTAGCATGACTACGAGAAGTTGCACGTCAATAATGGCCAGACATAGCCAAGACTCCTTACTAAGTTCTCACGCGAGAGCGGTGAAGAGAGCATGAGAGAGTAAGCAATATTATGTACCTGGTACCCTATGGTCTTTCACCAGAAGCACACTGACAGCCTTTTCACTCCACATGCGAGGATCGGCACATTTGCCATGCTATGGGGCCTGACAAAGGTAAAGCGGAGTCGGCAGAATGACTGGACCATTAACGAGGCAAGTTTTCATACCTAAAACAGCCACTTCTTGGATGCAGCTAACTACGTCGGACACTTATAAAATCGACCAACATTTAAAGTAAACAATTCATAACGCACTAAACGGATCACAGTAGTTGAAGACGCTGGTATGACTGCACTTACACAGGTCTGGCAATCTCTCTTGTCCTCTAACCTGTGCATTGGGCCATGAAGGGTGAAAGTGCTGGCTGTTCGTGTTGCTTACCTATGTATGAGGACATAGTATCGGGAGACGTTTTACATGGTACGATTAGACGCTTAGGTGGTGGTAAAAAAGATAGCGACACTCTGGCCACACGCAACCATAACCACCACCAAACTTCAATGCTTTCTTAATCAGCAATGTCAGGGCCCAGAAGAGAGCATTTTGTTTGGGAGCCAGGTGTGCAGCTTTACATTAGGTATGTATCTACTGTGAGCTTTGCTTCAAGACGATCACAGTATCCAGTCAGCCTGGGGGGTGTTAGAACTTGCACCCTATGAACACAGCAACAGGTTTACACTCCTCAAGTTGACTTTTATCACCAGCTTGTAATTATCTCCCAGTGCTATGTAGTTTGTTCCCAAAACTCTTTATTATCTATAGGACGACCACCACCCCACCCTCAGCCCCGGGCGGGGTTCGCCTCCTCCGCATCCACACCTCTGAACTCAAAATACTTGTTCCAGTCCGGGTCGTTGACCAGCTGCTGCACAAGCTCCTTCTCGAAGGCAACCTGCAGCTCTATGCCCTCGTCATCGCCCGCCGGTCCGTGATGCGGCGGGTAGACGATGACCAGGCCCTCGGTCACCGTGTCGAACAGGTGCCGGAAGGCGGTGGGCCTGGCGAAGCCGAAGTCGGCCGTGCACACGTCGGCGTCCCGCCAGTCGGTGATGACCAGGGTGGTGGGCGGGAAGGAGTTGACGCGGACGGACAGGGCCGGCTTGTTGCGGATGGGCGCGAGCATCTGCAGCGCGCCGGCCAGCAGCTCGCCGGTGACGCCGCTGGTCATCCGGCGCGTGTAGCGCGCCAGCGCGGACAGGGGCGCCTCCGAGATGATCTCGGCCGAGGTCAGCTGCGGCACGGCGGACATGGTCGACATGGTGGCGAAGAAGAGGTTGCCCTGCATGCGGGCGGGCATCGCGGGGTCGGTGAGCCGCTTCGTCATGTTGACGCCCTCGGCCCATATTGGCTTCGAGGCCGGGTCCGGCTTGTAGAGGGGCTCGCGGACCCTGGAGAAGACCCGCCACATGAGCGCGGAGACGGCATCGTACGTGGAGATCCAGGAGCCGTCGTCGTCGTCGGGCGCGGCGGCCTTCTTCAGCTCGGCGGCCTTGCTCTTGGGCAGGTGGAAGATCAGCGACTGCGAGACCTTGTGCTGCGGGTGGCGGTCGGCCCGAGGAGGCGCGTCGATCCGGGACCCATCGGGGATCGGCGGGGCGGTGAAGCGGCTGCGATCGAGGCACCTGGCATCAAAGGGGGGGAACTCGGTCTTGTTGATGATGGCGCAGCAGTTCTCGGCCAGCTGCTTGGTGAAGGAACCCCAGCCCATGACGTCGTTGCTGTAATGATGCGAGTGCATGTTGAAGATGAGACCGCCGGGGATGAAGTTGGCTTTGTACGACGCGATGGCGGGGCTGCTATCTGGGTCGGCTTCCGGCTTCTCGCCGTAGGTCATGGGAGCATTGCTCAAGACCTTGATGTCGCCAAGTGTGGTCGCGACGAAGTGGGCTTTCTCGATCTCGGCGAAGGACGGGAATCCATCCTCGGGAGAGTCGAGATACTGGACGACGAACTTGACGGTGCTCTCCTTTCGTTTGACAAAGGAGTGGTGGCCGTCCTCGTCCCTCTCGATGGTGCCGACGAGGTGCCTTGCCTGGCTGAGAGTCCGCTCTAGGCCTTCCTTGAGCACTGCCGCAACTTTGCTGTCGGAGCATTCATAGGAGTGAGCAGCTTACTTTCTGATCAGAAAGCGGGGCCCTGGCACTAACCTCTTGTCCGCGTCGTCTAGCTTGAAAAAGAGAGCATAGTTGTTGTAGGTCATCGCCGACAAGTAGTCGAGGGTGGAGAGCTTGAAACGCTCCTCCTCCGGGTCATTCTCCCAACCCAAGGGGTGCAGCTGTAATTCCTCGACCTTAGGCATAACGACTGTGAGGCAGAGAGTTTGTGATCAGTGTCCGATGCGGCGGCAGAATGAAGGAGACTGACTGTTGAACTCCTGTATCGTGGGCAGTGTTTCCAGAGTCGCGGGGGATGCTAATTGAAGTACGATATCCACAGTGCGGCGGGGTGAACTGGCACTCTTCAGGGGTGCCCCCCGCCCCGCTCCCCTTGATCACATAATGTGACCCCCAACAACGGAAGAGGTTTACGTCCTGGGAAGCGCAGGGTTTTGGCTGTAAAACACAGCGTGCATTATCCTTGGTAGTCGCACAGCTCTTCACAAGTCCTACACAGACGGTAATCTGAAGCTGAATTTTGGGCTGCATAATTACCTACCTAGGTAAGGTATTCTAAATAATCGAATCATACGTGGTCCAACACAACGCTTTCAACACATGATAATGACTAGGTTTGGGAGGGGAAGGGAAGCGGTGAGTGCCTGACTCCAGCACGCTGCATGATTCAATACAACAGTTGTCAAGGGTAGGACTTGGCGGCTGCACCTTTCAGACCATCCTGTTCGAGGCTGAACTCTGGAGTCAATAATTAGCAGCATCACAACTCCCGTGCGGCAATCAGCTTGCTCAAACATTCGCTTCGGTCTTCCAATCGCCTCTCCCAGGAAAAAATGAAAGCTTGTAAGTTAAAATCGCGTAGGGCATTGTGTACTGCGACGTACACAGCACGCAGGAACAAGGTGTAGGATGACCTTGTGGTTGTTTCTGATAGAGTGTTGTGGGTCTGTTGCCCTTTGTCATTGTTCAAACCCTGCTATCACACTAGGCCCAGTTTGTGGCCCCTGGTAGCCGTACCCCGGTCCGAACTTTCCAAGAGGTGGGTCTTCCGGTTGAGTTTTGCACAAGCCCATTGGTCAACCAGAGCGCCTGGCAGTCTGCCCGGCGACTCTTCCCAAGAGAGCGTGTAAGGCGTCCCGTAGGAACCATCTACGGTACCATTAGACGGTTTCTGCGGCACGGCTAAACGCAATGCTTCCCAGCAGGAAGCTTTCGCTGTCCCGCCAAGCCCGCTTGAGGATGGTTTATACGGAATTAGTTCACAAATTGCATGCAACAGGGGCTGCTCGCCCAGGGGTAAGTAAGGGAAGGGAAGTGGGAGGTGGATTCGGGTGATGTGGAGCCAAGGTGCGGGCATGCTGAGGTGGCTTGGAATGGGAGCAATGAAGCATTGAGTTCCGTGTTCTTGAGGGCAAGACATCAAGATCAATCGGAGGCTACCAAATGAGATAAAATACAATGCTTTTAGTACAGAAAGAAACTTGGGTTGCAGGCCTGTCTGATTACATAATTAAGTGGCTTTAACATGTACAGAAACGTCTACTTCCACTGTTTCTGGATCCGGTGATCGTACATGGTCTCGTCGCTGCTCGACAAGTCTGAGTTCTGCGTGACCTGTGTGGTGCGAATAATGCCCTTCTCGAGCTTGGTGTTGGCGTAGGGGTCGCGGAGGTGCTCCGTCGACTCCGAGCCGAGGGTCTTCAACTCGGTGTCGTCGTCGATCTCCAGGTAGGAGTTGTTGACGGAGCGCATGTTCTTGGACCTCATCGCGCTGGCACCCGTCTGGTTCTTGGTGTTGGCGGCGGTGCCGGCAGTGACGCTCATGCCGAGGCCCTTCTTCACCTTGCGCCAGACACCGCTCTCCAAGAGGATCTTGGGCACGCAAGGGACGCAGACGACGATGAAACCGCACGTCATCTCAGCGTAAGCCCAGAAGCAAACGGGCCCGATCTGGTAGATGGCGTCGGCGGCGTCGGCATATATGACAGTGACGGCAAGGCGGAAGGCGGCAGAGATACAAGCCCTATGGCCGGGGTTAGCCGGGGAGTGGGGGCTTTGGCGTTCGCGGGGATTGGCACGCACAAGACACCGAGGGAGAAGATGACCGACACACCGAGCCTCTTCTTCCAGCTCATCTGGAGACCCCAGATGATCTTCTGGGGAAGGATGAGGACGATGCAGTCCGAAACTAGTTGGAAGGTAGCCGAGGTCGTCTCAATATTGTGGGCGTTGATGCACTTGCCCGGAACCCAGAACTCCCACTTCTTCTTGGTCGGGATGCAGGCTAGGTTCAGAGCGATCACGACGGCAACCCCGAACGCAATCTGAATGCCGATCATGACCCAGCACACCCAGAAGAACCAGTTCCTCTTGCCTCCGTCAAATATGCCCAGCCACTCCACCATGATGGATGTCTTGAGAAGCGGAAGGCACACCGAGTAGAAGACACCGGCGAGGTGGACAAGCTGTCGGCTGTTAATGGCCTGGTTCTCCATGTCCCGGGTCAGAAATAATGGGCTAGACTCACGTAGCCCATCTCAACCGTTTGTCGAAGCGTGACATTCCATGTGTGAACATAGTATCCCGGGCTGGGGACCAAACTCAGCGTGCAATAAGACCAACCGATGAAACACCCCTGGTGGCGGCGGTCAGCCTGTGTCGACAGTCTCGAGGCAGAAATCAGTTGGGACCCACAAATGCAGTCAGGATCAAGTATTCTTGAACTTGTACCCTCTTCAGGAGAATAATTCTGGCGTAGGCGCGGACTGCAAGACAGAGCACCACGGCAGTTATACATACGACCATGACTGCTACGGCCATGCCGTTCTGGTTGGGGGGGTCGACGAAGTTGCTGACTTCACCGGCCGGCGGAGCCATGGCTGGCATGGCCAGCAGAGCGTCCAGCTGCGCCGCGGTAAGCTGGGAATAGTCGACCGACATGTTGGGCAAAGGTGGTGCTCGGTGGAGATGGCAATGAATAGAACGAGTGGATGATAGAAGGAGTGGATGCCCGCTAGCTTTTAAAGAGGGGGCTGAGAGCCGGGAACTACGTGATCACGACGAGTGGTCGGATGAACGCCACACTTTGTACTTGTAGCGAATGCTCAGTTACCGGTAGGGTCAAACATGACTCGGATGGGCCTGCCTCGCCGCGCCGGGTCTGATGTCGGAATTAGACGCTGTCGCTGACGATCACCGATATTTATCCTGCTGCATCCTGGCCTGTCTCTGGAATGCAACCCCCATCTCGCCACTTATCACACCACGGCCCACCAATCAATTTGCGGTGCCTGCATTGTGTGGGGATTTTTTGTCTTCGCGCATAATCGTTGCTGGACTTGGAAGCGAAAGTATGTAGGGGGCGCAGCCAAGGACTGGAATCCCTTTCTTCTCTGCGTTAAGAACCCAATGTCCCCCCTTCCTCTCAATGCAGTGCGGAGTATCAGTAACAGAGTCGTACCAGATTTTTTTTATTCGCAGGGAAGCAGAACATCGCTTCTTGCCGGGCCACCGGTTGACACTTCTGGATCCGCAGGGTTATGCCGTTTTACAGGGATCTGCCTGCATGGAAGGGCGATGTGTGCAAAGGTGCGGTGCCGGTCTAAAAAGCAACTATAATGGGGAAGGCAGCCAAGCTGATAAGCAACTTGGCTTGCTTGGACGAAATCTTCGAGATGCAAACAGGTGAGAGGCCGGCCAATGCAGTAAAGCATGGTACAGCGCAGTGCTCCTAGTATCTGCTGCTGTTGCAGTTTGGTGTGAAGCGGCATGGAGGTTTCACCACTGATAACACACGACTTTGCAGCAAGAATAGGCGACGAGCTTGTGGGACACGATTTTGTGTTTCTCAATGGTGGCATATCGATGCAACCAGGTGATGATAAGGCGGCTGGCGCGATGGAGATTATAGCTACAGGTAATAAATATCTCGGGGAGCTCAGTGACATGAGCCAGTACCAATATCTGCTCGACGGCCTCGCGGATGCGGTGCAAAACCAGGGCCCGTTCTGCGGCATTCAGCGCGGCGCCTCCGTTGGACCCAGACGACCTCCGGGCCGGCATCGTCAGATGTCTTGGATCTGTGGATCTGGCCAAAAATGGAGTGTCAGTCCATGTCCCCACGGCTCACATCGGGCCCTTCGAGTGAGTAATCGCACCGTTGAGAGTGCTGTGGGCTGATGGGCAAAATCCTTCGCTGCACGCTCACTGCGCGATTAGTCCACACGCTGCGACTGCACGTAAAGCGACTGCCTTCATGCCAGTAGGTTAAGCAGTGAATAATACATCCGGCGCGCGACAATTTCAGGCTGCATACTTTGAGATCAAAGGCTTAGTATCTGTTACAAAGGTATCTGACTGCCTGACTTGACGCTGTAAAGGCAGTTGCGTTGCGTGCGGTTGCAGCGTGCATTCGCGCAGTGTGTTTCCGACCATGGCTGCTGTGGCTATTAGTAAAAGTGATGGCGTTGCAAGCTTTCGCGGTGATGGTGCTTGCTAATAATACCTTATTGGCTGCAAACTGGCTCGCATGTGGGGGGGTGTACGTAAGATCAGTTCGTGTCTACGTGTACCGCAGTACACACAGAACGGTTGCGCCAAGAACTCAATTCTTGAGAAGGATGAAGGAATCTTCCCCTAGTAACGCGCAGTCAGAGACGCGATGTAGCGTCGGCTGCACGGCGGGGTTTCAGGTGCTTGCTCGAGTGAGCTGGCGGGTGTTGACGGCAGTTGAATTAACGGTGTGATGAAGCCCGCCCTCTGAAGAAGGACAGAAAAGGGGGATTGGAAGCTTGGAGACGGCTTGAATATAGGCTTGGCATCTTGGAACTGTCGCAAAAGGTAGGTATCGGTACTCCGTACTGTAGGTCAATAAAAGCGGAGCCGGCTGACCGAAGGAACATGAATTACCTAGGTAAGTACCTACTTTCCCCCTTTCAGCTTCAATAAAGGTTTTTGATTTTTTGACTATCCTCACTAATAACCTCGCAGAGGGGACAAGGCGCATCTGTGACGGTTGTAAGTGGGCACAAAAAAGTATTTTTTTTCTTCGAACCTGTTATTCGGCGGTGAGGGGGGATGCGGCCCGGGTTAGAGTTTTGTATGAGACGATAGCTTGGCTATAGTTCCAAAATGCCCAGCCTTGGCATGTACATACAAGTTATTGGTGGAAGTCAACAGAGGATCACATTCCTAGCGATACCCCTGAATTAAGCCTCAATCGGTTGACAAGTCCGATAGTGGGCCAAACACCACTGTATCCCCTTGCTGCACTGACACCTCGGACCCCAGGAGAGGTGTATTGTGTTAGGGATTAAAACCGTCTCGCCCGTCAACGGGAGACGAGATTTGCAACAATCTTCGCAGAATAGGGTACGTATAGTCCGTGAAATAAGAGAGGGTGTACCGCATGCAGAAATACTGCATCCCATCCTCGTCTTAATTCTTCTGTTTGGTTACCGACACAATGGTTCCAATGTCAGAACAGTCCAACGGTTGCGACCATACACCAACAACCGAGAACCCCACCGGCGATGATATTGCCGTGATCGGCTTCTCGTTCAAGCTGCCCCAGGACGTAGACGACGTTGCCAGTTTCTGGGATGTGCTGCACAACCGCAGGAACTTGATGACTCGCTGGCCCGAGTCCCGTATGAACGCCGAATCATTCGTGGCTGGCAAACGAAGCAAGGTGCGTAGCAGTAATTGGAGAGCCCCCGTAAGGTCGCCGAGGAGTATTGCCTATTACGGTCTTGACACACGCACAGTTCAATTGTCATGGCGGGTACTTCATCCGCGATGACCCGGCTGCCTTTGACGCCCCATTTTTCTCCATCTCTGCAAAAGAAGCGGCCGGTATGTGCCCATAACGCAACGCTATTCCTATATGGGGACCGACGAGCTGACAGGCTGATGGTGAAGCCCTCGATCCCATGCAAAGATGGACGCTCGAGACATCGTACCGTGCTTTCGAAAATGGTGAGATGACGGGCTTTCCGGACTAGCCAAAGCCACCAATCTGCTGACCAAGCCGTTTTAGCTGGAATCCCTGCCGAGACGCTCAGGGGCTCGAGAACCGCCGTGTTCTCCGCGTCTTTCACAGATGATTGGTCAAGGATGATCTCGCAAGACCCCGAAAACGTCGAGCGAACAGCCGCCACTGGCACCGCGTCGTCGCTCATCCCGAATCGGGTCAGCTGGTACTTTGACCTGAGAGGGCCCAGTGTGCATATCGACACTGCCTGTTCCAGCAGTCTGTTTGCTGTCGACATAGCGTGCCAGTCTTTGCGGGCCGGCGAATGCTCAGCTGTGCGTGCTTGCTTCCCGTCCCCCGAGCTGGCGGTTCTGTGAGCTAATTGGCCGCGGCGCGAAGGCACTCGTCACCGGCTCCAGCTTGATCCTCACCCCTACCTTCACCCACTTCCTGTCAAATCTCGGCTTTCTATCTCCGGATAGCAAGTGCTGGGCTTTTGACCACAGTGCCAACGGCTATGCTCGAGGCGAGGGTTTCATCGCACTCCTGTTGAAGCCCCTTTCCGCTGCTCTGCGGGACGGCGACACGATCCGCTCCGTCATCCGCGCTACCGGCTCGAACCAAGACGGCCAAACGCCGTCATTGACCCAGCCCAGCGCCAGGGCGCAAGAGGAGTTGATACGCCACGTGTACAAGAAGGCTAATCTCCCTTTAGACAAGACTCGTTATGTCGAGGCGCACGGTAAGCCCAAGATCACTGGCCCGTCGCACTTCGGCTTCCAGGGCAACACGCAGCTTACAAGCGCATTATAGGCACCGGAACACCTGTTGGCGACCCAATCGAGTTGCAGGCCATAGGAAGAGTCTTTCAAGGCTCCCGATCTGCTGAAGAACCCCTTTACGTGTAAGTGACGTGGTGGCCGTTGCCCTTCCCCGACTCGAAAGCGTACTGAGCCTGATCAACTCTCGGCAGCGGCTCCGTAAAGACCAACCTCGGACATCTCGAAGGCGCTAGCGGCCTAGCCGGCGTTATCAAATCCATCAGTAAGGACCCCCGGGTTTTCCCAACAACCTCGCCTGCTGAACAAGTCCGCGTTTTGCAGTATCCCTGGAGAAGGGCATCATCCCGCCTCATGCGCTCTTTGAGAAGATCAACCCGGACATCGATCTCGAGTTGTACCACACTGCGGTACGTACCCATGGCTCAATTCCTCATATGGCAGGAGCGACGAACTGACAGGGCCGATTGCGAAGATCCCGACCGAGGAGATTGTTTGGCCAAGCGAGGGCTTGCGACGGATATCCGTGAATTCCTTTGGCTTTGGGGGCACGAACATTCACGTTGTTCTCGATGACGCGTACCATTACCTGCAAGAACGCGGCCTCACCGGCAATCATTGCACGGTGGCCTCTGCCCTTCCCACGTCGAATGGCCTCACCGTCACCAACGGTGTCATGACTAACGGGACAAGGAACAGAGCCATCATCAATGGCACAACTAACGGTGTCACTACTAGCGGATTAACGAATGGCACAAAGAGGACAACCACAAAGATGACAACGAACGGTTTAGCCAATGGACACACCAATGGACACACCAACGGCCACGCCAACGGCCACGCCAACGGCCACGCCAACGGCCACGCCAACGGCCTCAATGGCGATGCTCTCGGCAAGTCTCGACTGCTCGTTTGGTCCGCTGCGGACGAGAAGGCAGTCAAGCGCACAATCGAGCGGCATCAGGTCTTCTACAAGGACCACGTGGCGGGTAACCCGGCCAAACTCGGCCAGCTGGCCTACACACTGGCCGCCCGGCGAAGCCGCATGCTCTGGCGCACATCAGCCATCGTCACTGCGGGGCCCGGCGGCACTGCCAGCCTGTCTGCCGCCAAGCCGGTGCGCAGCTCGGGAGAAGCTGGACTGGCCTTCGTGTTCACCGGCCAGGGCGCACAGTACGCCGATATGGGCTGGGATCTCATCCACCAATATCCGCTCTTCGCCGAAACACTGGAGCGGATTAGCAAGATTTACAGGGGCCTCGGATGCAAGTGGGAGCTGCTGGACGAACTACGCAACAGCGAGAACATCGACCGTCCTGAATACAGCCAGCCGCTCTCCACGGCTGTACAAGTGGCTTTGACCGAGCTACTCAAGAGCTTCGGTGTCGTGCCCAAGGCAGTCATCGGGCATTCGTCGGGCGAGATTGCTGCTGCATACGCCGTGGGTGCCCTGTCGCTAGAGTCAGCCTGCAAGGTCTCATACTTGCGCGGTCAGCTGGCGGGCAAACTCCGGGCTGCCAGCTCTCCTGCTGGCGCCATGATTTCGGTAAACCTCGCCGAGGACGAGGTCCCAGCCTACCTCTTGAAGATGGGCATGGGTGCTGCAGCCGTCAGCGTCGCCTGCATCAACAGCCCCCTGAACTGCACCCTGTCCGGTCCGGAGAGCGCCATCGACGCCGTCAAGGAGCAGGCCGACAAAGACTCCATATTTGCTCGGAAGCTCAAGACAGGCGTGGCGTATCACTCGTCCGCCATGCTGGCTATCGCTGACGACTACGAGCAGCAGATGGGAAGCCTTGACGCTGCCAGCTCTGTCTCCTCCTCGATCCCCATGGTGTCTACCGTGACGGGCAAGCGTGTCTGCCCTGCCGTCTTGGCTACGGCACAGTATTGGGTGGACAACATGGTGTCTCCAGTTCGCTTTGCCGACGCCGTCCACGCCCTGACGCAGCAGCAGTCCCCGACGTCCAAGGCCGGTGGCTTCCTGGGCAGCATCACGGATCTTGTCGAGGTCGGGCCCACTGCCGCACTGCGCCGCCCTGTCGTAGACACATTGGCCAAGGCAGGCCCTCGTGCGAGGCAAGTTCGGTACGCAAGCGTGCTATACCAAAAGCGGCCCGCGGTCGAGACTGCGCTGGGGCTTGTCGGCCAGCTGTTTGCCTACGGACACCCCGTATCGATCGCCGCCGCGAACCAACTTGGCGGCGAGGGGCTGCCTTTCCTCGTCGACTGCCCCGAGTATTCATTTGACCACTCCAACAAGTACTGGGCAGAGTCGCGCATGAGCCGCGATTACAGGCTACGTGGCACCGTGTCCGGCGAGACGTTGGGGACACGGGTATCGGACTGGAACCCGCTGCAGCCGAGGTGGAGAAACTTCCTGAGCGTTGAATCGGAGCCATGGGTTGCCGACCACAATGTAAGCGCTGCACAATCCTTCCCTTGCCTGCCCCTTTTTCTTCGGTGTGCGAACTCTGTCTGCAGCATGGAATCCCATTCTCATATAATCCCATTCTAACACCGCTTGCACAGATCAGCAACACTGTGGTCTACCCGGCGGCAGGCATGCTGGTCATGGCCATGGAAGCAGCCCTGCAGACGGTACCCGCCAACCGGACCATCGCGGGCTACTCTGTCAAAGAGGCGCGCTTCATGAACCCCATCGTCGTGGGCGAGACCTGGGAAGACAGGACAGAGACTGTGGTTGAGCTCCGGCCGGTGCGCAAGTCATACGAGAAAGACTCGACCTGGTCCGACACCCGCGTCTTCTGCTATCGGAACAAGCAATGGTCCGAGTGTTTCTGGGCGCGCATCCAGGTCCAGTACGAGGAGGATTCCTCGCAGGTCGATGTGCAGCGGGAGACGAAGCTGCTCGGCGAGCGTGTCCTGCGCCGGTATGAGCATGCGGTGGAGGCGTGCACGAGGCCGGTAGACTCGCACGTGTTCTACCGCGACGCCGCCGACCACGGGCTGCGATACGGGGACGGGTTCCGGCTGTTAGAGCATCTCCACTGGGACGGGAAGAAGACCGCCGTCGCTCGCATCGATGTCTCCAAGCCACAATTCCACACGACGAGCCTCGTCCACCCGGCCGTCTTGGACGCTGTGTTCCATATGCTGCGGGCAAGCTCCCAAGCCCTCGCCTCAGCGTCGGCCACCAACGTCCCCGTCAAGCTAGTCAACGCTTGGTTCTCAGCCTCGGGCTGGCAGAGCCCGCAGACCGGCTGCCTCCGCTGCTGGGGCACTGCAAACGTGAAGCAGGACAGTCTGAGTCACGCCGGCGAGGATGGCACCATCTATGCGCTAGCCGACGATGGGGCAGTCTTGATGTCTATCGAGCATCTACTCACGGTGGCCGTTTCCAGGCCGGACGGAGGCGACAATACGCTAGCAACAAAAAAGCTCCTACACAGGGTCCAGTGGAGACCACAGCTGAGTCTCCTCGACCCGCGGCAGCTGACGCAGGCATGCGTCGGGAGTAGTCGCGTCGTCAAGGATGACGCAACCGCGCTCGCTCACCACATCGAACTGACGTCTGCCATGCATCTTGCTCTTTCCAGGACGCTAAGGGATATGACCGCAGCGGAGCGTGGAAAGGTGCCCGCCTCCCTTGAACGACACATGACATGGATGGAACACCATGTCAGCACTCTCGAGCCAGCCCAGAAAGACAACCCAGACGCCCCCGCCAGCGACGAAGAGCTCGAGCGGCGCCTTCAGCATATCGAGGCCATGCGCCCGTCATGGAAGCTGCACACGAACGTGATGCGCGAGCTGAAGAACATGCTCGTCGGCGAGAAGGACCCGCTCGAGGTCATCTTCGACTCGGATCGCGCCGACGTGTTCTATGCCGACATGTTCGCCCAGGTCTGCGACGTGCGGCTGCGCAACTTCCTCGAGCTCGCCTCGCATGAAAACCCAGGCCTGCGCGTCCTCGAGGTCGGCGCTGGCACCGGCGGCTTCACGGGCCACGTCCTGGCCGCGCTGCAGTCGCTCGAGAAGGAGAGCGGCGGGCTGGCGCTGGCTGAGTACACGTACACCGACATCTCGCCCACGTTCTTCGAGCGGGCCCGCGAGCGCTGGAAGGCGCTGGAAGGCCGCATACACTTCAAAACGCTGGACCTGGAGCGCACGCTCGAAAGCCAGGGCTTCCAGGCAGGCTCGTACGACCTGCTCGTTGCTGGGAGTGTGCTGCATGCCACGGCGGATCTGGTGCGCACCATGAAGAATGTGCGGACCGCGCTCAAGCCGGGTGGGCGGGCACTGATCCTCGAGGTGACGGCCCCGGAAGACGTCGTGGCCAACTTCTCGTTCGGCCTCGTTCCGGGATGGTGGTTGGCGCGTGAAGAGTGGCGCAAGATGTCGCCCCTCCTGAACGAGGAGCAGTGGGACGCCTGCTTGCAAAGGAGCGGATACTCGGGCAATGACCTTGTGCTCAGGGACCACGAGGAGGGCGGGTGTCATGTCTGCAGCATTATAGTGTCGACAGCGGTAAAGGACTCGGAAGTAACGACACCCACCGAGTGGAAATCCAAGATTCTCTTGGTTGTCGACGAGCGCTCGGAAAAGCAAGCCGAGCTGGCCAACATAATCCGCGGCCACGTGAATGCCTTGGGCGGTGAACACGCCAGCAGCGTTCTCTCTCTGAAACGGCTCCAGGAGACCAAACCGACCCCCAGGGACGTCGTCCTTTGTCTTGCGAGCCTGGACACTCCGTTTCTGCTCGACATGTCCGAGAGCAAACTCGCCTGGGTACAGCATCTCATGCGCCACGCTAAAAAGCTGCTCTGGGTGACTGCATCAAGTATCGAGAACCCGCAGCTGCCCTTCTATAGCCAAGCGCAAGGTTTCTTCCGCTCTCTGCGACTCGAGGCAGCCGACAGCCAAATCGTCACACTCGCCATTGAGTCCCAGGACACGACGAGCGCGGCGAGTTCTGCGCAGCACGTCATCAAGGTCCTCCAAGCCTCCTTCCTCGACGAGCCGTCCTCCGAGGAGCTGGAATACGTGGTACGGCACGGCCTTGTTGAGACCTGCAGGGCCGCGGAGGACGTCGAGGGCAACATGGCGCTTCATGCCCTCCTCTCTCCACAACTCCACCACAAGGCTTGGTCCGAGGGGCCAGCGCTGTCGCTCTCGATAAAAACAGTCGGAACGCTAGACTCGCTGTGCTTCGCCGAGGACGCCGTGTATGAGACAGAGCTGGCTGCCGACGAGGTCGAGATCGAAGCCAAGGCCTGGAGTGTGAACTTCCGCGATGTCTTGCAGGCACTGGGCCGTCTCGAGGAAGGGACATTCGGGTATGACTGCGCAGGGGTCGTCACAAGAGTCGGACGTCGTGGCTGCCCGCTCCAGGTAGGCGACCGGGTCTGCATGGTTTCGCCGGGCTGCATGCGCCGGTATCCGCGCGCGCGCGCGACATCGGTGGTCAAGATACCCAAGGACAACAACAACAACAACAACAACAACAACAACATGTCCTTCGCGGCTGCGGCTGCGGTTCTCGTGCCCGGAATGACGGCATACCACGCGCTTGCGAACGTTGCGCGGATTGCAAAGGGAGAGACGGTACTGATCCACTCGGCTGCGGGCAGCACTGGGCAGATGGCCGTTGCCGTGGCCAAGATGCGAGGCGCGGTTGTCTACGCGACCGTGGGCAGCGAGGAGAAGAAGCGGTTTTTGGTACGTGTTCTGGGCGTCCCCGAGGACCACATCTTGCACAGCCGCAACACGTCATTTGCGCAAGCCATCATGCGCCTCACCAAGGGGCGCGGCGTCGACGTGGTGCTCAATTCGCTGTCGGGGGACGGCCTGCGCGCCTCGTGGGAATGCGTGGCACGCGGCGGGCGCTTTATAGAGATCGGAAAGGTCGATATCATGGCGGACTCGGGTCTTCCCATGTCCGGCTTCGCGAGGAACGTGAGCTTCTCGGCCGTAGACCTGCGTGAGATCCTCATGGAAGATCCCCCACTCACTGCCGAGCTGTTGCAGAAGACGATGCAATTTGTGGGCGACACCGGCGCCGCTCCGACGCCGGTGCACTCGTTCCCTGCCTCCCAAGTCGAGCAGGCCTTCCGAACGCTTCAAAACGGCAAGAATATTGGCCGGGTAGTGATTGAGCCGAGTGCAGGCGATATTGTTCCCGTGAGTGCCGTTTTCGCTGCCAATGCAATAATACCAACTTTGGGTATTACGTAAGCTAACATATACATGCTCACAGCAATACCTCCTCGATCGGCGGCCGTGGAAGTTTGACAGCAGAGCGTCGTACCTCATTGCAGGCGGCTCCGGGGGCATAGGGCGTGCCATCATGAAATGGATGGCAGATCGCGGCGCCAAGTATCTGATTGTGCCATCCAGATCGGGAGCCTCGTCCAAGGCGGCGGCCGATGTTCTTGCTGAGTTGAGGGCTCGAGGCGTCTGTATCGTCGCGCCACAATGTGATGTGGCCTCGGAATCGGCGCTGTCCAGAGTGCTTGGCGAGTGTGCACGCACCATGCCCCCGATCAAGGGTTGCATCAACGCAGCATTGGTTCTGCAGGATGCCATGTTCGAGAACATGACGCTGGCCCAGTGGGATCTTGCCGTCAAGGCCAAGGTGGACACGGCATGGAATCTGCACCGTCTGCTGCCCAAAGATGTTGATTTTTTTGTCCTGCTGTCGTCCCTGGCTGGTGTCGTCGGCCAGATGGCGACGGCCAATTATGCTGGAGGCTGTACCTTCCAAGATAGCCTGGCACGCTACCGCGTCGGACGTGGTCAGAAGGCGGTGTCCCTTGACATCGGCTGGATGCGCGACATTGGCATCGTCGCTGAAACAGCTGCTTTCCAGCGCCAGCGTCTGGCCACCGAGGACATGCAACAGATCGACGGCCGCGATTTGATGGCCCTCCTGACGCTTTGCTGCGACCCTGCTGCTCCACCGATAACACCAGAGCAGAGCCAGATGCTCGTGGGCCTGCGCACGCCGGCTGACTTCCTCGCCAAGGGGCAGACACCTCCAGCCCTGTTGGAACGGCTGCTCTTGGCCGCTTTCTCGCGCGTCGTGGGCACTGAGACGACGGCCAAGGCGGGACAGGCCGCGGACCCGGCCGCGCTGTTCCGCGCTGCCGCCGACTCGGAAGAGAAGGTCCAGGTCGTCATCAGCTCGCTGGTTGCCAAGCTAGCGCGCGCCATGGCCATCTCGCCCGAGGATGTGGAGCTCTCCAAGCCATTGTCAAGCTATGGTGTGGACTCTCTGATGGCGGTAGAGCTTCGCAACTGGATCAGGCGCGACTTTGCTGCGCCTGTAGCCGTCTTTGATATCATGGGGGGTGTACCTATCTCGACGGTCGCAAAATTGGTGGTTGCTAGAGGTACTAACTAGTATTGCTATTTAGTAAATGTTAGAGTAGATAGTATCTACAAAGTTGCCAGTCCAACTGTTGCGGAACAGCTCAAAGTCTTTGCTTGGGTGTTAAGTTCAGCTACATACATGCGTATATAATACCCACGGCAGGAAGACCCCTACCTAACCCATAGCACACAGCTGTTACCTATGTTTACAACCTGTAATGCCAGACATATACCGTACCTAATACATTTCATAAGCACCGGAACGCCAAACCATACCTAGACATAGATGACTTGTACAGCCTCATTGTCTCAAGTCAAATCAATGACTTCCGCCTTGACTGAAGAGCGGGAGAGCGAGCCCGAGTTGCCCGTACTCACTCTGCAGACCTTTTCGAACTCCAACACTAGGGCCTAGATAATCACTGCGTTAGCCGGCTTGGGATATTCGCACGCCCTCTAGAGACATACCTCAAAGTCATGGTCAGCCAGGGACCTAAAAACACGATGCTTATCTAACCTCAGCTTGGTCACCCTCGGGCTCTTGATCCCAAAGGCAACCCTTGCAAGAAATCGCGGGTCGTCACGAACGTTTGTCGCCTTGAGTACCTCCTGGATGCTTGCGGCTGTCGTCTCTCGCCGTGGCCTTGGTAAATGCCTGACAGGCTTGCCCGTGAGGCAGAATGTGCAGTGCCCACACTCGGATTTCCCGTCACGAAGATTCATGCCAAAGTGCTCGGCTAGCGCGCGAGCGAAGCATTTCCTTCCGGTAATGAGGTCCATGATCTGGTACGCCCGGAGCAGAGCCTCCTTCTCTCGGGCCTTCAGGTCAGCGTACAGCTTGTCTAATACAGCGTCGATCTCCTTGTCGGTCTTGGGGAGCTTCTTGAGGATCCGGTACCGGTGCTCGATGCCGCTGGTCTGAAGTTTCAGATAGGCATTATCGCCGAGATGGTTCAGCTTCCGGACGATGTCGTTTCGAGCGAGACCCGTGGCTTGGGCCGCCTTGTTGACGTCGATGTGGTAGTATTTTGCCTTCTTCACGGCATGCGAGAAGATGGCTTTCCCTTCCGGGGTCTTGTCGTGTTTCAGGGCGAGGTATTTCGCGTACGCCTCAAACTGGTATTTGGCGTACTCCGGGGTGATTGCCCGGATCAGACCAAAATGCAGATCCAAGGTAGCATATATAATGCTAAGAGGACTTGGGCGGATGTCGAACTCGCCCGATTGGCTGTAGTGGCTCACTTTGAACACACCGCCAACGGAGAGGCCGGCACCTTGTTTGAAGATATCCTCAAGAAGCGCTCTGAGACACTGGCGGGAAGGAAGATCGCCACGGGCAAAGACCTCGCGCATGTAGAAGGCGTCAGCTGTCAGGTAGAACATGCAGCGGCTGGGTAGGCCGTCTCTCCCGGCACGTCCGATCTGCTGGCTGTACTCCTCAACCGTGTTTGACATGTCCCAGTGAATGATGTTGCGAATGTTGGGTTTGTCGATACCCATGCCGAAAGCAATTGTCGCACAGACCTGGGGTGTGTTAGTTCCTGGTCAAGGTTGGTTAAGGGGTAAAGGCAGATGGACATCAGTATTAGGAATTGCTTTACTTACGATCTCGATTTCTGAAGCCATGAACTTCTCTTGTATCGTCTGCTTATCCTCCGTCTTCATTCCGGCATGGAATGGTGCAGCGTTGAAGCCCTGGTCTCTGAGGGCATCGGCGAGGTGTTCCGCCTGCGCCTGCACAGCAACATAAACAAGGGAGGGGCCAGGATGGTTACGCAAGAACCTAAACATTTCTTCAAATCTTTTGTCGTTAATGTGTGGATCACCTGTGCGCACAAGTTCTATGAAATGCGAGATGTCATCGTATCGCGTCTCGACAGGCTGGGCGTGCAGGTGGAGACTAGAGCAGGTTAGTCGGGACTCAGAAACCTGGAATTGAAGTAAGAGTTCGGCGAGGGTGTATTACTTTGGCCGATAAGGAGATGTCTGGAAGACACACTCCTTCTGGATGTTGAAGGCCTTGCAGATGTCTGCGGCGACCTTGGGTGTGGCCGTGGCCGTCAGGCAGACGACACGCTCGGCCTTGAGCTCATCCACAAAGCGGGCAACTTCAGAAAGAGTCAGCCCGGAATCTCAACTTGAAGCGTACGTATCAGTACCTTTGAGGTAGTCCGGCCTAAAGGAATGGCCCCACTGTCAAACCACTATCAGCTTTCCTCGTGCTTAAAGGGTTGAGTCCGTAGTCAATGTGGGCGAGGCTTGCCTCTGAGATGCAGTGAGCCTCGTCAACTGCCAATAAACGGATGCCACCGGGAATCTCCTTTAATCTCTCAACAAACCCTTCGTTGTCGAGACGCTCAGGCGCGCAGTACAGAATTCGCAATTGACCCTTTTGCAGGCTTGCGTATATGAGCTGCGTCTGCTCATATTTCTTGGTGGAGTCAATGCAGTCGGCAGCTATACCGCGCTTTTGAAGAGCATCCACCTGGTCTTTCATGAGAGCGATCAAGGGCGACACGACGATAGTGACGCCAGATTTGCCCGAGGCTCTCAATCCTTCCGCTTTGTCCAGCTCCGGGAACGCAATGGCGGGGATCTAGCATAGCGTCAATGGTTTCGTATGGCTTGTCTATCATGGAACTACAAGGAAATGCAAGCATTTGTCTGAGGATGAGTGCATACTTGGTAGCATAGCGATTTACCAGCGCCGGTCGGGAAGACGACAAGGGTGTTCTGCCCCGCCAGAATGCGCTGGATCGCGCCGGCTTGTTCATGCCTGAAAGACTTGTAGCCGAACTTTTCAGAAAGAAGTCGCTCAGCAAGTGCAAGATGCTCCGTGTTATTAACTTCCAGCGAAGTTGGCTGTGAGCTCTTCTGGCGTTTTAGCGATGGAAACGCGTTGACGACGATTGCCCCATTGTCGTAACTGCGCTTTCCAGGCTGTGCAGGGGTCTGGGTCGGACTCTCAAGCTTCACAAGCTCCGCCTCGTCGAGTCCGTCGAACAAGTCGTCGCCATAATCAGGATCCTCAAGCTTTGCGAGGTCGATCCCATCAAACAGCTCGTCCCCTGAGTCAAACTCGTCGGGCATGGTTGGTTGCGCGATTGATCACTAACGCGCGATGACATGGCTGAATCATGTCAAAATCCCAAGTTTTTGGCGGGGGTTCATAGCACTTGTGACAGTGGAGGCGGAAAGGGCACGCAGCCTAGTTAGGAAGGCGGTGAATGACAAGACTGTCTAAGAACGGAGCACGATTCTGACGCGGAAGCACGTGCTCGTTATTGAGCTCTACAGCGGGTTTGGAGAAGCTACTTGTTTGGCTATCATATGTACTCTAGGTATCTTGGGCTCTTCACTGTTAAGTTGAAGATGATAAGTCAATACGCCTGGCATACATAACACAATTTAGGTGCATGCTCTGAAAGCTCTGTGGGTTCACGACTTCAAGCCGGAATCTTTGACCGTTTGTCGACAGACAGTCCCGCAATGCAAACGGTCTCAAAGTACAAGAAAAAAGTGGACAGAAGACAAAGAATAAGATTCCGAGAAATGTATTACATGGGAAGTAATTGCTTTGCTAAGATGAAGGCAGGAAGCAACATAAGCTGAAAGGTACCTTGAGGGGCCAGCGAACCTTGAGGGACCGCAGGTGGGGTGTAATCGGTTGTAGCATGGCGAAGCGGAAGCTCTCATTGCATCATCGGTGACCCACTTGATCGCCGACAAAACGGCTGAAGCTTCGAACGCTCAAAAAACCGCCCTGCCTACGAGGGGCTACACGACTTATAATTCCCTTTGTGAACACACAATTGAGTCGCTCAGCTTAGCGATTCACAGGCTGAGATACATAACCTTACGCCCGCGAAGCAATTGGTAGTGCCTTGTCGCACCGCTGAACACCGCCGAGCCGCATCTCCGAGCGAATTGTTTGCGCCGAAAACGCAGAGCTGTTGTCCTCGGGTTTAGGGTCCGAGAAAATGCCTCTCTTCCACATCCCATGATGGCGCCTTCACCAAGTATAGTGATGGCGACGAGCTTCCGCCGGGTCCAGAGGCCCTGTATATCTTGCTTGCTGCAACACCAACCGCTCCGCACTTACCGATTCTCTGCGCTCCGCGCGACAAACACGCCGTCTCTCCGAGCCTCCTTCTTCACGTCAAACTCCCCCCTTCGCCGGGAAGCGCCGCCCACGAAGGCCAGCAGCGATGTTCTCAAACCCACCGGTACAAAGCCGGCGACAAAGCCGAAAACGCCAGCCTACGACCCGCTCGCGGCGATCGACAAGACGGCGCAAGAGCAGCGCAAGGCCGACTGGGCTATCATGAAGGAGATGTCGCGCTACCTGTGGCCCAAGGATAGCTGGGGCGATAAGATGCGCGTGGTGCTTGCGGTCAGCTTGCTGGTTGGCGCGAAAGTGCTCAATGTGCAGGTGCCCTTTTACTTCCGCGAGATTGTGGATTCGCTCAATATCGACTTTTCAACCACGGGCGGGACAGTCGGTACGGTGGCGGGAACCATGATACTGGCATACGGCGGTGCTAGGATAGGCTCTGTCGTGTTTCAAGAGTTGCGAAATGCCATCTTTTCGTCGGTCGCGCAAAAGGCGATTCGCAGGGTTGCCCGGAGTACATTTGCCCACCTGCTGAACCTGGACCTCAACTTCCATTTGTCCAAGCAGACCGGTGGACTGACCAGGGCCATTGATCGGGGCACTAAGGGTATTAGCTTCCTGCTGACGAGCATGGTGTTCCATATTGTCCCGACGGCGCTGGAGATTACCATGGTCTGCGGAATCTTGACCTACAATTTTGGCTGGGAGTTCGCCGCGATTACCGCGCTCACCATGACCGCCTACACGGCATTCACCATCTGGACGACGGCATGGAGGACCAAGTTCCGGCGACAGGCGAATGCTGCGGACAACAAAGCGTCCACGGTGGCCGTCGACTCGCTGATCAACTACGAGGCCGTCAAATACTTCAACAACGAACGCTACGAGGTCGCCCGCTACGACAAGGCCCTGCGGCAGTACGAGAAGAGCTCTATCAAGGTGGCTACCTCTCTAGCGTTCCTCAACAGCGGCCAAAGCATCATCTTCTCGTCTGCCCTGACTCTGATGATGTGGCTCGGCGCCAAGGGTATTGTTGCGGGCTCATTGACGGTTGGCGATTTGGTGCTGATTAACCAGTTGGTCTTCCAGCTTTCAGTCCCGCTGAACTTCCTCGGCTCCGTGTACCGTGAGTTGAGGCAGTCTCTGCTAGATATGGAGACGCTGTTCAACCTACAAAAGGTCAACGTCAGCATCAAGGAGAAGCCCAACGCTCCGCCCCTTCAACTCACCAAAGGGGGCGAGATCCGGTTCGAGAATGTGACGTTTGGATACCGCGAGGACAGTCCCATCCTGAAAAATCTCAGCTTCACCATCCCGGCGGGCAAAAAGGTCGCTATAGTCGGTCCCAGCGGCTGCGGAAAGTCCACCCTTTTGCGTCTCCTCTTCCGATCCTACGATGTGCAGTCTGGTCGCATCTTGATCGATGACCAAGATATCCGCGACGTCCAGCTGGAATCCCTCCGCCGTGCCATCGGCGTGGTCCCGCAAGATACGCCGCTATTCAACGACACCGTGGAGCACAATATTCGCTACGGAAACCTCGACGCCCCGCACTCGCAGGTCATTGCTGCCGCCAAGCGGGCACACATACACGAGGTTATCGAGGGCTTCGCGGACGGATACCAGACGAAAGTGGGCGAGCGGGGGTTGATGATTAGCGGTGGTGAGAAGCAGCGCTTGGCTGTGTCGCGAGTGCTGCTGAAGGACCCGCCGCTGCTCTTCTTCGACGAGGCCACCAGTGCCTTGGACACGCACACCGAGCAGGCGCTCATGGCCAACATCAACAGCATCCTCCGGGAAAAGGCACGCACCAGCGTCTTTGTTGCGCACCGGTTACGGACCATCTACGATGCTGACCTCATCATCGTCCTGAAGGAGGGTCGTGTTGTTGAGCAGGGCTCGCACAGGGAGCTAATGGAAAGGGCTGGACTGTATGCTGAGCTGTGGATGGCGCAGGAGATGTTGATGCAGGAAGATGGGCCTCTCAAAGAAACGAAGGAAGAGGGTGTTTAGATATTGCTTTGTACAGAGTATTTTGGTCTTGAATAGAAGGGAGAGGTTGGATATACCCACGTCAATGTTACTTCTTTCATTGTGGTGCTCTTGATGGTTCTGTTGCCGTCGTAAGATCCCTCGTACACAATTTCGTGTCGTCGTCACCTTTGAACCCTTCAAGTGGACTGTTGCATATGGGCAGGATAGAGAAGCAGTTTTTTGCAGGACTGGTCAACGAATGTGCCAACAACTCAATTCAGTATCCAATCAGCGATACTTGGCAAACCCTTGAGGATGCTTTTCGCTACACTACACCCAACGCCGCAGATGCAATGCAATCCCTAACCGCCAGCCGTATCCCAAACCCATAACCAAAGATATATATATTATACAGAAACACTTCACATCAGAGCGCGTCAGCAGCTAACCCCTCATACGCCCTCTCCACAGTCCGGCTGCCCATACCCGGCAACTTGCGCAACTGCGCAAGGGACTCCAGTCTTCCAGCCTCCTCATCACCCTCAAGGTTGAGATGGTCAATAAGATCCTGCGCCTTCTTCGCTCCGAACCCGTTCAGCCGTCTGATCAGTGATATGTCGCGGGAGTTGACGATACTCAACAGCTGCGCCGTTTTGGGCGTCGGCAAACCATCCATTTCCGTGTCAGCCCTCACCTTCAGCCCCTTCTGCTTTTTCGTTGTTGCATGTCTCGCGCGAGCGGCGGGCTTGTCGATAAAACTCTCGTCATCCACATCCGCTTCCCCGCCTTCATGATACTCGTCCTCCTCCTCTTGCTCGTATCTGCAGGTCTTTGCAATAGCCCTTGCCCTTGTCCGCTGCTTCCGTTGTTCCGGCTGCTGCTCGTCAAAGAATTCGGAGCTGATATTGTTAGAGCTGTCAGCCACCCTCTTCCCAGCCAACTTCGCCCGCAGCCGGTCGATCTTCCCTAATAGCTTCGCTTGGCCGGGAAAGAACGGCAATGCCAGCTCGTAGAACCTTAGAGCGCCCTCATCGTCCCCACGTTCCTTTGCCTGTCGTGCCTGTAGGAGACACCGGAGGCCATCTGATCGCGCATCATCTCGCTCATCATTGTCTATTCGTCGTTCGAGTGCCTCCAACCGGCGCTTGACTTCCTCGCTTATCTGGCTCTGCACCGGGACAGTCTGTTCTTGGGGAGCGGGTGCTGCTGGGGCAGACGCAGTGCGCGAAGCGAGAATCTCAGCGACCTTCTTCTCCACCAAAGCCTCCAGCTGGTCCGCCGAAATAGAGATCTGAGAGGGTGCAGGCGCAGACGGGCGGGGAACAAGAGTTTGGTGTGTCGGCCGGGCCAGCTTGCTCGGTCTGGAGGTGGGTATTGGTTCCAGTGAATCGGCCGGTCTCTTGTTAGAGTTCGATCGCTTCAGTGACTGCGATGAGTTTGCAGTAGGGAGGACAGTGGCTCGCGGTGCAACTGGCTTGGACGCTTTGTCGGTGTAGACACTGAAAGCCTTGATCGGTTTGTCGGACGCCGCCTTTTCGGATGCTTTGGCCGCGAGCACTGCACCGGTGTGTACGTTGTGCGCGTTAGCCAGCGGCCGGAGGGGTTGGCGTTGCATGTTAGTCCCACCAAGTCCCGAGTTGCTCCGTGGAGGCTGCTTGAAGACGACCTCGTTCTCGATCTCCCGAACCTCGATCCGCTTCGCCCGGCTACTAACATTCAGGCTGCTAAGCGTGTCGAGGTGGTAGCTCCGCATGGGTGCCAGGTTGAGGATCATGATCGTGATGCCGTTGTTCTGGCCGAGCGACAGGATGCGCGTCATCTTGGACTCCCGATACGGGATACGCTTGTCCCCGCGGGAGATGGCGTCGATGCACTGACTCAGCACAAACAAACTCTTGTTAATCGCAGCGGACTCCACCAGTCTTGTCTTGTCATTGTCCGTCCTCCGGTTATCCTCTGAGCCCGCCAAGTCAATGGCGGAAGCGGTGCTCTCTCTCACCATGTCTCCGGTTGTCTGAGTGACCTTGACCCGCAAGATCGCGTGGCTCCTGCTGCTGTGGGCATTGAGCTTCGTGGCAGCCGTGACACGGTTGTTGTTGGCCTCGATGTACAGCCTCTCGAAGTCCTTGAGATCCTCGCACGAGCGCTCCGACAGGCCAACCACTATCGTCTTGCCGTCCTTCTCCCGCAACGGCAGTCCGGACGGCGTGCGCTTCTCAAGCGGTTCGAGCAGATCAAAGACCTTGTCGTTGTATATCTCGTAGTACGCCAGCGCCACATCGACAGTCGTCGCCCCGTTAGAGTCCTTGGCAACCTTCTTCGCCCTACGAAAAACGTTGCTCAGAAGTCTGGGGATCACCCCACGGTCTGCCAGCTTCAGTCCTCCTCGCATCGTGTGTGTCTTGCCGGTTCCAGTGACGCCATAGGCAAAGATTGTCACGTCCAGGCCTTGGAAGAGGGCTTTCATGTGCGGGGCCACTGCTTCGGTGTCAGCAACGCGCCAATTGGCACCCAATGACGACAGGGAGCTTGCCTTCTGCAGAGAAAAGCTCCTCTTGCGTCGTGGACTGGTCGTAGACACTGTTGAACGCGAAGGAGAACTCCTCGGACTCGTTCTTGGGGCTGGGAATCTTGACCATCGTCAAGGGCTTCCCATCTTCGGTGCTGTCTGCGCGGACAATCACGTCCTTGTCCAGCTCTTTTTCAAGCAATGGACGTATTCTCGCGACAACACGGACAGACATGTTGGATTAGATGGGCATAAAAGAGAGAAAGACACCGATAAGACGGGGGAGGGTATAAAAAAGGAAAAGAAACACCCAAGAACGCCGCAATTGAGGTTCGTCGTCAGCCCAGAGTTGGAACAAGAGAGCTATGGTCCCTGCTCACGATGTTTGGCAGGTCCGGGCTGTTTGGGCGCTACAGTCACTGTAGCAACCACAAAACTGTGCCTGCCCCCGTTTCGCTGGGGGTTCTTCATGCCGCGGGGCAGAAGCTCGACTTGGCTCGTGCACCGGCCGGCAAAAGAGCATTGACCCTCAAATGTCCAAGCTTCCAAGTTCCAATCGCAAGCGAATTTATCGGGAATTTTTGGAATCGCGATTTTGCTTTCCGGGTGCGTCATCGACGACAACGCACCTCGTGAGCTTCACAATGCGCGGTCAATCGCCGCTGGTCAGAGCAGCACGGAATGCTGCCGGGCTGAGGAGGACGAGGCCAAGCTTTGTATGCTGGCAATGCAGGGCTATCCAGATCAGTGCTTCCCCCACTACGGAATCGAGGCCGGGAGGTGACGTATTCGGAGCGCAGACTGCAGGATCTAGGGACTCGGCAGGTAGGCATTGGCCTGTGGCGGTTGGAGTTGGATGCCGCTGACCTACTTAGATGCCCGTTTCGAGGTCCTGGGATCACCATACTCCCTCCTCTCAGTGAGTCTGTCGGCGTCGCAGAGGCTATATACAAGACGAGGCACGCTTGTCTCGGTGGCAGGCAAGGTCGAGAATGTACGACATATCGCATGCTTCTACCACTGGTGCCGTAACTGACCGCATATTATGACAGGCACAATCAACCCTCTCTATCCTGTCGCCATTGAGCCGCGCATTCCTGGGGATCCCCTTCCTCTACCAGCGCATCTCGTCGACGACACCCATCACAGCCCTGATCGGCACGAAATCCCCGACATCGACCTTCTCGATTCTACACCTTGACGGCACGACGGACTGGATGGTTGCGCAGCGCAGTGCCCTCCTCGCATGGACCGGCCACTCGCTCACGCCATCACCGCGGATACAGCGAGGCATGTCACTTGCGCACTGGGGCAACACACACCTTACCGGTCGTGGATTGGCAGCGCTCTCTGCTCCCGGGCAGGTCTACGAAGTGACGCTCGGAGAAGGCGAAGAGCTGGTTCTCCACCCCTCTCACGTTGTTGCGTACTCCGTTACCAAAAACCCGCCGTTGCCTTTCCGGTTTAGGAGCACGAGGTTCAGCCTGCAGGTGCCGTCTATTCCCAGCTCGGTTGGTTCAGCCGCAGGACGCATCGTCCCTGCAGCATTCTCCCGGTTCTGGAAGGCCATGAGGGATACGGGGACATATCAGTTCATCGCTCGGCTGCTCTACGGTCTCCGGACAGCGACCAGGAGGTCGATTTGGGGTGACAGACTGTTCCTGCAATTCCGTGGACCAACGACCATTCTGATGTCGAGCCGGGGTGTCAGAGTCCGCGATGCTCTAACACGAGACGATGTCAATGAGATAGCGGATACCGAGGCGGGAGTGGTGCCCAAGGCGGTCGAGTTAGCTACCACGCCAAAGGTCGAGGAGCCGAAGAGGACGGAGGATAAGCCAGTAGCAATACACGTTGCGACTGTGAGCAAGGACGGAAAAGTCAGCTTTGAAGATACCAAGGACCTAAATGAGTTCGTAAGGTGATGTTGTAAAGGGGCAACGGCGCCAATTGTAAGGTTTCTTTGTAATGATAGACTTATCCACATATACGTAAATTCTCTGCGCCCACCCTGATTGGGGCTTTATTCCGTATCCAGATTACCTATATGCGATGAGAGGGTATATATACATGATATCAGCTCTCCGAGTTGTAGTCTGAATCTCTGGAACGCCTAACAAGCTCCCAGCACTTCTTCATCCCAGTGCCCATATTCTCCAAGTTAATTTTCTCTGTGTCCGCCCAGCGCGCATCTTTCCCATCCCAATTACCTTGTTGGTAGCCAACAATCTCAAACAGATACACGTGCATGGTGAGTTTTAAATGGGAGAAGAGCCACGGTACGCTCCCCAGTTTCCCGACATATTTTAGATCATTACCGCGCACCAGACCCGATGCGTAGGATATGGCTGCTGACTTGCGAGATTTAGGTGTGCTGTCGTTTGACTCCGGAAGGACGTGGCTGGGGAGCTCCCACATGCCGGCCAGTAGACCTTTTTCCGGCCGCCGGTGAATGATGTACTCGTACTCCAGTGGCTCAAGAAGTGATTCGCGACGTATGGCGCAGACCACCGTCTCTTCCTCGCGTACCTTTTTCTTGGGTTTGCGAACGGGAAACTTGCGGGCGTGACTGGCTATTACTTCCATCGCCTCGAGACTAGGTTTGGTAGCAGGTGTGACCTCTTCATCACCTCCCTTGCTAGAACGAGTCGTAGGTGTGAAGAAAAAGGATGACAGCTTTGACTGTTTAGTATCCTTTACCGGCTTGGGTTTGGCCGGAGGATTATCAGCTAGAGTGACCGTGCCGTCTTCTTCGTCATCCAGTTCAACAACATCCTCAAAATACTCACACAGCCCACATAGCTCCTCAATATCAGGTGCTGCAGGTAGCTGCTTCTTGCTGCTACCCACAAGCCCAGCCTCGGTAGCCAGTGCATGCCCCTCAGCATACGCCCTACATGTATCCGTCACTGGACATGCGGAGCAGTTGGGTTTGGGCGTGCACACCGTACTCCCGAGTTCCATCAACGCTTGTCCCCATCTTCCGGGTCGGTCACTTAACGGTGGCTCCCCCTCTTCTCTCCTTTCATCATTACCCCAGGCGACAGCCTTTACCAAAGCATCGGCAGCCGCCCACAGCGTGTCAATAACCTTTTTATCAGTCTTGACATCCCCCAAGATCCCCAACTGCCTGCTGAGCACCCGCAAGACGTTGCCATCCACCATAGCCGCCGCCCGCCCAAACACAATCGCACTGATTGCCCCGGCCGTGTACCTCCCTACACCAGGCACCTTCTTCTCCAGCTCTTCGGCAGTGGCCGGCAGTAAACCCCGTAACACGGGGTCGTTACAAACAAGTTTAGCAGCCTCGTGTATCCTCGTCGCACGGCTGTAATACCCCAGCCCCTGCCACGCAGAACGCACGTCATCCTCCGCAGCAGCAGCGAGTGCGTCAACAGTAGGCCACCGCTCCATCCACCTCTCCCAATACCCAATCACCACCGCGACGCGGGTCTGCTGGAGCATGATCTCCGAGATCCAAACCTCATAAGCCCGTTTTCGGAGAACGCTTCGCAGCTGCTCCTCCTCCTCCTCTGAGAGGTTCCCATCAGAGGGGTAAGAGGAAGGGTCAACCCACGCCTTCCGCCAGGGCATTTTACGTGCGGTGCTGACGCTGTCGAACCAACTCAGCAATGCCTCCCTCCCGGCTTTAGCGGAGGGTCCGCTGTAAAGCAGGAGGGGGCGGTGGTAGGTTATGTCATGCGCTTTGCGCCACTTGTTGCTTATTATCGCTGCTGCTGCTGCTGCTGCTGCTGCATCTTCTGCTACTGCAACCGTGAGATCTGTTGACGGGACGCCGCCAAACAGACGGCCATGCAGTGCATTGCTGTCGTTCTTGGTGTTCTTGGTGGTGGTGGCTGTTTTGCGCCGTTTGGCGGGCGGCTCCGGCTCTGGTGATGATGGATCCACCGCTGTGCTTTCGGCCTTGGTGTGAGCTGAGCTCGCAGCCAGTCTCGCGGATGCGCGCCGTTGCGGTGATGCCTTCTTCGCTCCTCGCTTCATCGCATTGTCTTTCTTTTGTGTTTTGCTGTTTTGTGTGAGTCTTGCAAAACTGTACATGTCTGCACCGCGATTGGCCCCCTGACGCGTCGAATTTGCTCGATGGGGGGGCGCGCTCACCGGGTGGGTGGCGATCGAAACCCTAACCCTCTTGGGCACATCAACTCAGGGGGGCCGAGACAGCGCATGATGTACGATGTTCTGGTCTTTCGTGCAGTGTACGCAGCTTATATAGTAAAATCGAGAAGTACTGCCATATCGTGAGACATTCTGCCAGATCTGTATATAACATGCTTCCGCCCAATATTAGACCTTAGACATGGCCCCAAAGCTGGTTGCGAACTCAGCGTGTACTTCCCGGTCTCTCTAAATGCAATACATTGACCCAACGCACGCCGACAAAACCCGTACAGAGGAGACTCACATAACATCTAGATGACAAATAGTGCGCGGCTGAGTATAACATGTAGCACTGTGAGTCCTGCAACGGCAAAGACCGCAGAGTTTGGTACAGAAGCTCTTGTTTTCGCGCCGTTCTGGCTAGCGCCCGAGGCTGAGTTGGACGGACTCGAATTAGTAGTGGTAGGTTTATTTATGGTAGTCTGGGTAGTCTGGGTAGTCTGGGTAGTTTGGGTAGTTTGGGTAGGCTGAGTGGTTTGGACAGAGTGGATAGTTTGGGTAGTCTGGTCTGTTCGAGTAGTCAGGGTTGTTTGAGTAGTTTGAGTAGATGAATTACCAGGTGTCCCTGTCGCAGTCTGCTGGCCCGAGTGTTGGCTTGTAGTGCCCGAAACAAGAGGTATTCCCGTCGCTGAGGCCGGTATCTCGATGATATTCTCCAAAGTCGAGTTGAAGCTGCTTTGTGCAAGTGCAATCTCGTTGTGCGTCAAGTCGTAGACGACATATGCCGATCGCAAAAAGGTGTCCCCTAGAATGTAAGGCGCTGAACTGGCCCTGATCCCCAAAGAACAGGCATTGGCAGACGTGAATGGTAGCTCGGAGGGCAGTTTTATCTGTCCACTCTGGAGGTAAGCGCTAACGTCGTTTATGACAACCTCTGATATGGGAACGTTGATGACCGGGCCGTCGGCGGTGGCTCCGAACTGGAACTGAAAAGCCAGGCTCTGGTCCAAGACCAAGTGGCTACAGTCGACAAGAACGAGGCCGCTGTCATCGGTGTCGTCGTATGCCTGGAGCATTGACTGAATGTTGTTTGCGACCTCTTGAGGTAAATAAGTCAGTGTTGTGCCCGAATCAAGAATGACTGGAATGGCGCTTGGCGCAAGGTTGATGCTGGTACCGTTGTCTGACACGGCTACCAATGAGGACAGAGTGACTGTGAAGGAGGTGATGGCGTGCGATTCAGAGTCGGGTTCAATGGGTACGGCTTTCAGTGACCCTGTGTACTTCCCCGTGTCAATGCCACCGAAAAGTATCGTTCCTGTCGACGACTGGAGGTCGTTCTGAAGCGGCTTGGTCAGCCAACGGGTACCGAATTTGCTAGTCGGAAGTAGAAAGGGCGACGGAAAGAATGTCAAGGAGAGCAAAGTCTTTACCAGATATAAGCTGTAGGCCTTGATCCCGATCAGACCCTGGCTTTGCATCTGGTCAATGATGCTCGGGTAGACCGTAGTCGAGGCTTCGTCAGTATCGAAGCCGATGCCCATCAGTCCTGTGTTGATGGTGGAATTCTTCCCCAATCCCATTTGGAGCGCCTTGATAGTATCTGCCCCATCGATGCTGAGATTGTCGGAAAAGTAATCGCCCGACACCCCGCTGCTATCGGCGTACGTGATGGTAAATCCATCCTGCGCCAGTAGCTTGTAAGTTGAGCTCTTGGACGGGTCGAAGGTGTCGGTGCAGTCGCCATAAATCTCCTTTAGACGTTTGTCGTGGCACAGATCGGCGTCCTGAGAGAGCATCCAGACGTCGCTGCTGCCCGTATCTATTTGCATTGTAATGGTCTGGCCTGGCGTGCCGACCTGCACTTTTGCATAGTACCCGCCTCCCGTGAGGTTGTTTGCCAGCATCTCAGAAAATGGCGTCCGGGGACGCAGGATTGAAGCCCCGGCGCCGCTATCTGACTTTCCAATGCTTATCGGCACGACCCTCTGCGAGCTGGCCGTCGCCACCAACATCGCTAGGCCGGCGATGAGCTGCATCACGGATAAGGCGCAGAATTGGAAATCGCAGCGTGGGGAAGGTACTGTGAGAAAAGGATCGGAGGCTAGAGAGCCGCCGCTGGCGGGAAATGAGGGACGGAGGGGGCATAATTGCCAGGTAATATACCTGCTTCATTTGTACTACAATGTGCGTCAGCGAGGTTCCAGTTTGATTGTCGCTGCCCGCCACTAGTAATTGATGTGGCAGGCGCAACCGGCCTTGCTGCACTGAGGCATCTCGCCACCGAGATCGCCGGCTCCAATCAGTGCTTGGTCCCCACCAAGTGCTCGCTTGCTCTGAAAGCACGGAGAGTTTGGAAATGTCGAGAGGCGAAAAATAGCAGCAGATATGCCGCCTGCTATGCATTCAGACCATCCAGCCTGGATGATCCAGGCTTCGAACCATGTTGCTAAACGTCTTTAACTCGAAAGAACACGACATTAATTAGCAGGGTTACATTAAAAGCTGAGTGTCACCATACGTATGGAGTAGCTTGACTCCCAAGGATCAAAGAACAGCAACGGAGTATCGTATCATTGTCCAGTCGAACTTGCGCTGTTTGACTCCGCAAGCTCCGATATTCCTCAGGTCTTCCCCACAAACCATGCCAGTGACAGACAGTTGTGGACAAAAGTCACAATCGAAGAACACGTGACTCAATGTTATCATGTCAAATATTCACAACCGTCGTCCATCCGTTGGACAGAGAAAATTTTCCGCATGTACTGCGAAACTCAAACCAACACTGCACGCAGTCAGCCTTAACGGGTGAGACGATCGGCACTGGTGAAACTGGGGAGTTAATATCGTACGCGCAGCTGTGTTACTTGGGACCTGGAAAGACAACCTATCCTGCCCCGGTAAGCGATAAAATTTTCCAAGTGAAGATGTATAGAATTCATGACAGATTATCTCCCACTTCTTTTTTTCGCGTACCCGGTAACGTAATCCATACCCTTATGGACCATGGTGGCTTCTGGACCACCCAAAACCGCCACCAATTAAGCAACCATAGCAACGCGATGAAGCCAGCCATTCAACACCACAACGCTGTCAAATCCTCTCTACAACAACTTTGCAAAATACTTTGAAGTCTTCCGCATCGCTTGCACCGACTTTAAAAGTATTGCGCAATCGCTGTGCGCAGATAACGCAGTCAGTATCATTAAGTCTATTTCCCACTTACACCAGCATTTACATCACCATACTGAAGACTTCAGAACCGGCCTAGGCCAACTCTGCAACTCTAACTAACCTCCCTTTGACTAGAGAAGACCGTGTACAACTAGCGATTAAAGCCCTGTAAGCAGGCCAAGTCCCTAGTATCCGACGAGCTGCCCACATCTTCGAAGTTCTAAAGACGACTTTACGATCTCGACTCCACGGCTTCCGGCGATTAAAGACTCGAAAGTCCACTCATAAAGGCTCAACGCACAAGAGGAGGAATCTATCGTGAAGGCTGTGTACCAGTTAGATGCCTGGGGCTGGCCAATTGCTGCAATTCCTAGCGCCTGGAGGGCCGCCGGCCTAGTTCCTTTCAACAAAGGCCTGGTTGAGAAGTCTAAGAAGTGGAGGAAGAAACAAGCAACTAAACAGAACTTTGGAGAGGCTCGTGTGTTAAGTTGAAGAGATGGAAGAAGAGCAGTCTATTGAAGAGCAAGCCAGACAAAGGAAGGCCGCGTTGGGAAAGGCAAATTTGTAGCGATGGTTTGGAAGGAAATGCCTGTAGCCTACTACCTTTTTAACTAATCTGATTGGTTACTTGACTGTCGTAAAGACTGTTAACTTTGTGGACTCTGTTGTGGTGACTGTTGTGGTGACTATTGTAGGCTGTTGTAGGCTGCTTTTTGGTCTGTTTTTGGGCGGTCCAGAAGCCACAATGGTCCACAAGGGTATGGATTACGTTACTGCGTTCCGAAATTCCTCGCTTTGAGCCTTTACGTAGCCTACAACCAGTGAAGTAGAAAACGTGGCCACGGCGTCCCCTTCATACTCATATTACTTCAGTGAAAACATGTGAAGCCAGTCACTGGCTAGGGTTTGTCACTCCACCCTCGTGGATATCGGACGGAAACAGAGGCAACGTGGGTAGGTACTTGGCGGGACACGCAGCCTGTTTCGGAGTTTCAAAGATCCACTTCATAAGAGTACCAGCCATAGTAGCAAGTGAAGTTGCACATCTTTGAGCCAGTGTGGGTTTGCAGACTGGCTGTTCACTTCCAAGCGAAGTTTGCATGCACGGTTTTTACGGAAGATTTTGTCTATAAAAGATCGTTCCCCTCCCACCTCCGTCTCTCCTCCCTCCTCCATCTTACACATCAGTTCCAACGTCGGTTCAAAGAGCAGCCCGAAACCAGTTCATATTCCGGCTGCGTTGTCAATCTACATCCTCCTCCAGCACGAGCAAGAGGCCGCTCCAGTCTTTGTATTCACAGCGAACAAGGCTCCAGCAAGTCCCGCCGAGATCGCATCTCAGTTCCTACCAGAGCTCTCATTTCCACTTCAGTGGCCGACAATTTTTCACATCCCCTGCTCCTGCCCTCCCTGCGGCCTCAACTGCCGCCACCACCAGCCAGGCGGTAAAGGACCTGAAGGACAGGCTCTAACATCGGCGGCGCACCAGACGCCGTAGCCGACAACGACGCTCCAGCCTCCCCCAGAACAGCTAATGGCGGCCTATACCACCCGGGAGAAGCAAAGGGCTTCCCAAACATATTTCCAAATCCCTGGGATGAACCCGAGGCGTGGTTTGAGAAGATAAAATACGGGTACCTTCATCAATTGCCCTATCCTCTAAACGATATCCACCCGCCTAGGAGATTGGGTTGCAATTTCGGCTCTGATTGGCTCACTTCGCCTTCACCCTGCACATGCAACAAAGATCTACGGACCGATCTGCAGCCCTCGAACCATCCAGGTCTCGGCACATCGGAGCGACCAGATTCCATTCGGCGGAGATAGAGGTTATGGATTTCCCCCTGTCAGAGTCAACGATGACTCTGACGGGGTATCGAAATGCTGCCGCCTCAATCTGATGGAGTCTGGCTCCGTAGAGGATTCCAGGTAGTCCGCAGTGCGGGTAACTGCCTTAATCGGCTGGGGTGAAGCGGGTGTCATCTCATCAGAGATGCACGCCGCTTCAAATACGATTCGATTACAGTTTAAATACCAGTTTCAAGACTTTCGTCAGAGTCCGACCGCGATTTCAATAGAGGATTCACGACGGCCGAAGGACCTTTCCCCCCGTCTCCGTTCTACCCGAGAGCAGTCCGTCCTTCAGCCCATTCTTTCCCTCCCACCGCTACCCGCAGACGCGAAGGGAAAACGCGTTCCAATTCACATTCGAGTTCCAATTAACGCTTACTCTCATATCCCACGAACCGCCAGGAATACACCGGTCTGTGCGCAACATCCCTGTTAATCCATGGATACAATGCAGTACATTGTCAACAAACGCGAACGCGGCCAATTTACTAAGTAAACCAGTTCTTCCACCATTTATTCCACCACAAATGGAGGTACCACTTGATTCAATTGTATGCGCAGTCGCCGAAACGTCTGAAAAGTCGGACCCAGGCACTGTTCGGCCAGATATTCAACCGCAACCCACCAAAGGCACGCACTTTGAACCTATGCAGTTGGCTGACTCAGAGCCAGTATTCCAAGCCCTCCCTCCCACTCCATTAGATCTATTCCTTCTATTCTTACCGCCCTGGCTTCTTCAGAAGTGGGCTTCTTGGACCAATACTTTGTTCCAGCCGGCCAGAATCCTGACGAACGGAAGCCTCACTCACGAGCCAACGAATGGTCTGACACGTCGGCCGACGAGATCTTATTCTTTGTGGGGATCTTGATATACTCCGAATTGTCAATAAAGTTTCAACATAAATTTGCTGGTGTTCGGCTTCTCTATGAACTTAGCATCTCAGCAAAGATGGCTGGCCCGGGATCAAAAAAAGATGGCTTTGAAGAGGCAAACGATTTAAACGGATCTCGAGAATTGTCTCAATGAAATTCCAAGTGATGAGCCGTCCCAGCGGCGTATCTACCGCATAGTGCGAATGCATCATTACAAAAAACAGCAGCAAGCAGCTCAGGGATAACGGTACCAGACTCGGACTCGGACTCAGAAGAGTTCCGGGCCTTCAGGCAGCTAAGCGGCCAGTCTGTGCCACCGGGATGTAAAGCCAGAGAACATCCTATGCTATGGAAATTTCGACAATTAACATGTGTTTCGGCTGGCAGACTTTGGCATTTGCCAACCTCAAAAACCCAAGCACATGCTGTGGGACGCAGGTTGTCCATACCGTAACGGAGGAAGGCACACGGGCTACCAAGATGAGGATAAATGGAAGTTCTAGTGGGAGGACGACGACGATATGTTTAAGGAAAGAGGGGAGCGGGTGGAAAGGGGAGGGACACCCGGTAGACCTGGCAGTCATCTGTCACAGGGAGATGGGTTTCAGGTGTACTGTGGTGTTCACGAGTCGGAGCAGGGTTTAAGTACCGTCTAGATACCTGGTACCTTAGTTCCGAGAGAGTTTAATGGAATGAAAAACAAACCTTTGCGTTAGCTAGCTGCCTTACGTAGGCGACAACGCAACACATCATGTAGCAGATTTACTATGAAGTGTGAGCAGATTAAATAAAAGTCTTTTTTTTATAAGAAACAACATGTGCGAGAAACGAAAAGACAGACCTGGCAGTTGGCTTGTGTCACGATGAATGTCTAGTCTGCACAACAGCGCCATATCTCGAAGAGTTCTTCTGTTCATCTTGTCAACTTAGACCTGGGAGTTGAATCTAAGAAAAGCACTAACAGCATTGGAAACAGTCGAAACTCTGTTTAATGCTGAAAATGCCGATAGATATTTTCTAAGGTGATGAAACAAAGAAGTTGTGACAACTTTTCATAACTAGTACCCCTGAACTCAAGCCCAGACACTCTGCGTTGAAATGTATACAAGTGGGACCTGGTTAGGTACAGTACATCAGTTTACCCAGAAGAAACTACATCACCACAATACGCTTTTTTAAGTAGACAAACGGCGGTCTTTATGTTAATGAAAGCTTCTTGCTCGATTTCAGCAATGTGGTTAACAGTGACGGAATTCTATCACGCCGTTAACGCCTACGGTACCTGTCTTCACAGGTGCTTACAGTCCGAAGAGCCGCTCTCGAAATGGAGAAAAGATATTTTTTTGAGAAAAAGGTTACTGTTCACTGGGTACGTTAGCCTCTGTTCAAGACTGACAGCCCCATAATAGGTCATCGCCTGGACCTCCTAGGCACTAGGAGGCAGTCTGTGACAAACCAGTAGCAAGCCGAACATGCCCTCACCGATCAGCCTAAATCAATCCCCCTCCGACGCTCCCAGGCCCCTCCACAGCTGGTGATCCGCGTCTCCAATAGCATATCTAAGGCTGTCTACCTCATTTTTTATTAGAAGGGTGATGCACGTTCGAGCCAAACCCAGACCTAGCGTCCAGACTCAAGAGCATGGGCGTACAAGAAGTAGTTGCGTTTGGGATCCAGAGCGAGTGCTGCGTCGAGAGCACGTGCATGGGTGCGCTTGGGGCGGGGTTTTAGGGTGACGTTGCTGTCGGGTGCACACTCTACATATGATGACACCACAAGGGAACGTAAAGGCAGTCGATATTGAGAAAGAGGTGGAAGTGCGGCTGCAGGCAGCTGGCGTGAGGGTTGTTAGGTGGGAGGATGCCGTTGCGGGGAGTGGCGGCAGAGTGTCTGACAACCTCTTTTCTTGTATTTCAAGTTGAGAAGGAGTCCATCTAATTATACCTAAACTTATCTGTAGTCCAAAATCGGTGGATGACGCCCATCTACACTTTGGAAGATACTCGAAGCAATTATCTCCCCATAACAGTGACACCCAAACCCGTCATCTTGTTCTTTATATTCCGTTTCAAGGTGGCGTTAGCGTCGCGGTAATAACCGTAGCAGGGGCCGATGCTGTGGTAACAGTACGAGTAGCGGTGGCAGTTCTAAGCACGCGAATATTAGCTGGACAAGATTATAAAAGAACCATTACCAGAAGTGTATTTTAACTCACGCGCAAGCGCTCGACTGAGCTATTACACTGCTCACGGGCATATAACCAAGACAGCCGTAGCATGCGCATACCTAATTACACAATCCGAATCAGTCTACGTACGTACCTTAGCGCTCGCAACCGGGGCCATTTCGTTTGCTTACCGCTGACTTTCCACCCTCCACACACTTGAATAGGTCATCAGCGTTGGTCGGGTTGAGGAAGCAGGCCGTGTTATCCATGAGCTCGATACAAGCCGGATTCTGCGGGATACCGCAAGGGCCATAATCCTCTGGCGCAGACTGACTGGCGGGCGCCGCCAATGCAAGGAGTGGGAGTGACAAGAGGGCAGCTAATTGACGCATTGTGGCTGTTTATCCCCACTTTGAAGAATCACTACCAAAAAATCGATCAAAGAAGGTTGTTTTGAAGAATGGAGGAGAAACACACGAAAGTGGAATTTAGTGTCCGATCAGTGATTAATATCACGATTCCAGAACCCATCCCATTAGCCAGGCCGTATTCTCGGGTCCCCCTCCCGCCCCTTCTCAGAGTGGTAATAACCTTTGCTATCCATATTGACTCCGTACCTGTCGCGGTTGGTACCCAGGACAGGGTTTAGGCTAGAAAAATAATGCATGCTGTATATTTCCTCGTTGTTCCGTGAGACGTCAATCATCCGGGAGGTTATTGGCCCGATTAATGAGTCTGCGTTAGCCGACTCATCCCGCCTCTTTTCACTCCGAAGGCCCAGATCGTCGGCAGACTCGCCAAGGGCCCCTTTCCATCTGCGTGTTGCTCAGGATCATTTGCTCTATCCCGCGAACCTTTGCGTAAGGTACGTATTGGAACAAGAAACACAAAAATTGCACCATATATGGAGGCAATTTGAACTTTTGAAGGGTTTTATGTCACATTGGCTCGGTGGACTGGTAATTTGGTTAGTCGGTATGAAAAGTACAGAATAGGCCCAGCTAGATCTACTACTCTTGCCTTCCCATCCTTTGACACAGCTACGTACCTGACATCAAACTAAAATATAGCAACCGCATTCGGCGGAGACGCAACACCACCTGGAACCTTGAGCGGGACGCTGCTCAGGAAGAAAGTCCACCGTTTCATCTCCGCACACCTTTTGCTGAGCGTCTCTAGATCGAACAGCTCGCCAATGGGCAGGCCCCATCCACCGAGCAGCCACTGATGGAGTAGTCCACCGCCTTGCATCTCTTCTTCCCAAGACTCTCCCTTCCAGATCCCTCCTATGTGCGTGTGTGGCCCAGCAAGGGGTGCTTGTTCAAAGCTAGGCATGTCGCCAGCAACAGCCGCAAAGCCCGTCTCCCAGATCCATTTCAGCGTAGTAGCCGAGGGCTCGACGCCTAGAAAGAGCGCCGGATCCGGCTCTCTTTTCCCTACCGCCTCGCGCTGTTCCGGGCTCAGCGCGTTGTAAGCCGCAGTGTATCCACCCCTGATGAAGAGGATGTCCCCTTGCTTGAAAGCGACGCCCTGCTCATCAGCCACCTTCTGCAGGTCATCTACCTTGATGGCTGAACTAGCCAACGGGTCGACGGTGATATTGTGTCGCGCGCAGTACGCGGCATAGTCGAGCAGTACACCACGGCCTACGATACCGCCTTTTTCCGCGACAGCGTCGATAGATAGGACAGCTGGGTCAGATAGGTCGGATGGCGTAGTGTTGTTATAGTAGCGCTGTGCTTTCTGGTAGCCTACAAACGATTACCATCAATGCCGGGGTTCACGTATGATGTGTGAAGAGGGCGGTTACCATAGTGTCGCAATCCGTCCCACTGGCTGCTGCACTGCGTGTTGAAGGTGAGGATATCGTCATTGACGCAGCGATGCGGGGCGCCGGGTTTCGTCTTGTTAATAAATTTAGAAGCGAAGGGATCGCGGCCAAAACTGGAACGCGATGGTTTGGTGAGCTGCCAATCCAACGAAACACGTTCACCGGTTTTTATCTCAGTCGCAGCGGATACGACGACCGCGGGCGTCAGGAGGTTGAGCGCGCCCAGGCAGTCGTCTGCTCCGTACAGGCCCCACGCGTTTCCCGGCGGTCCGTTCGGGTCCAACGGCAGGGCGGAGAAGGGCGGTCTTTTTGTCTCGGCCATTTCTTTCTTTGAAGCTGATGAGTGGTAGGAACACGCCGATACTCGCGCGACTGAAAGTCGCGAACAATAGGTGTTGAGCTCAAAGTGGTCGATTTCATGAGAATGATCTAATGGTACCGAGGTTCCCCGCAGACGCAAATAAATGTCCCGCGACTGCCCACGCTTGTAACCCCCTCATCTGTGATACCCACTCAGTGGTGATCGACCAGACGGGGAAAGAACGCGTCATACGGAGTATAGAGCGAGAATCAACAACATGATGGTACCTTCCCTATTGGTCCTGAAACCCTGGAACCTGCTAGATTGACGAACGAATGCCCATGCGCCATGGAAAAGGGAGCAGATTGTGCGGAGGAGGATATCAATGATAATTAGCGAGGTACGCGGGCTATGGCTTCGAAACTACAAGCAATTCTTGTTGTGAATGCATCAGGTATCATAGACTGGCCTCAATCTTCTCAATGCCCGCAAGCAGCGTAGCCCTTGCCTTCTCCCACTCCCCATCAGCCAGCCTTCCCCTGAGCGGCAATCTGCCACCCTCTAGCGTTCCAAGGCCCGCCACCCTGTATACCGCCTCCTTGATTCCGACAATCCCGTAGCGCCCGATAAACTCCTCCGCGCGGCTCACCACATACTGCAGACGGTGGATCTCTGCCTTGGTCTCCGCATCCAGGTTGCCTTGCTCCGCGAGCTTCATGAGACGCACCACTGTCTTGGGGTAGTACGCCGCCATGCCGTCAATCACCCCAGCTGCGCCGAAGAAGACAATCGGTCCCAATTGCTGTCCGAACCCGCTGTAGACCCTGAAGTTGTCGTGGTCAATTTCCGGGTCCAGCGATACTTGGACGTGGTGGGAGACGTTGCCGTGGGACCTGCTACAGTCAGCTATCTTGGTCAACTGCCTGAGATTGGTAGGGTCTCACATCTTGCAGCCCACAATATTAGGATGTCGAGCCAGAGCTGTATATGTCTCAGGCTGAACCATGACGTTGTTCGTGACCCCCGGGTAGTTATATCTGTGACCGTCAGTACCATCACAAGGGCGGTTTCTGAGAGAACAAACTGACATTAAAATAGGAATAGAACTATGGCTGGCGATAATGGTGTACCACTCTTTGATGTTGTCCTGGTTCGCAGACACTCCGAAGTAACCAGGTGCCAAAACCAGTCCCCATTGTGCGCCTGCTTTCGCATAGTCCTCTAGCCACTCCAACGTCTCGTCGATGCCGTTCGTGAGTACCCCGGCCATGATGGGGTAGTCAGGAAACCCGGCATCGGTCAACCCCTTCCGGACGCCGGCGACAAGATCATACCGCTCGGTTTTTGACAGATGCACGGCCTCGCCTGTCGATCCGAGCAACACAAGACCGGTGATGCCCGCCTGGGCGAGGAACACGCTGTGCTTGACCTGCGATTCGACATCGAGTCTCGGCTGTATCTCTGAGTCGGATTTGGGGTGGAAGAAGGTGGGTACCGGGACGAATACGCCCTTTGGCGGAACTGCTATTTGGGATACCATCTTGCTTCCGCGTTCTGAGTATGGTTTTTATCCTGGAAGTTGCCTAAAACACCACCGATCGATGTCCATGTCGCAGATCAACCGCAAGTATTTGTTTGCTGCCCGTCTACTGTGTCCCGGCCCCAGTGCCCCGCGATTCCCGAAGTCGCATGATGCAATGGGTGTGCGCGGGGTGCTGTCGGGTCTTTCTTTTGGTGTCATTCGGCACTTCAGTGCCCCGAAGGCTCCTGCCCCGCCAAACTCTCGCTTCAACCTGGGCCGAGGACCGGCTCCACCTCCGGGAAATGGATGCTCACAACTACACTTCTACCTCCCGAGAGCGGACTGGCAGGTTGACTCCGTTACAAACAGTGAATCTATGCTAAATCCTAGTGCCGGTGACAATGGGCAAAATCACTTCAATGCAGTATTACCGTGTGCCGCCGCGCTGGCTGTTTGTAAAGATCATTGATGATGCCGGCAATGTTGGGTGGGGCGAAGCTTCATTGGAGGGGCATACGCAGGCCGTTGAAGGCTGTTTGGACGCCTGGTTTGACCGGTATCTAGGTTTTGAGGCTGAGTTGCGTACCTTTCTCTTGACCCTTGTGAGAAATGTTGCATGCTGACCGCGATACTGCTAGTGATGTTGAGCATATCTGGCAGATGTCCTGGCGAACAAGCTTTTATCGCGGCGGGCCCGTGTTTATGAGCGCTCTGGCGGGTATTGATATTGCGCTTTGGGACCTAAAAGGTCGCTTTGCCCTCCTTCTTTTCAACCCCCCCTTTTTCCCCCTCTCTTTTTGTGCACTTTTTCGTTCCTGCTGTTCGAATTGGCTTTTTATTCAGCACTATGCGTCTAACAATAGAGCAGCCAGAAAGCTCGGCGTGCCTATATATCAACTTCTCGGGGGAAAGCTGAGAAACAAGCTCAAGGTTTACGTTTGGATCGGCGGCGACCGGCCAGGAGATGTTGAGATACAAGCGTGCGTCAGTTACCAACAGGAACCCTTCGGGTGCCGATAAGCTGACGCCTACGACTCATACGCAGAAAGGCCCGTAGGGATCAAGGCTTCCGGGCGGTGAAGATGAATGCGACGCAGGATATCGGCTGGCTTGACACCCCATCAGCTTTGAACGACACTGTTGAGCGCCTCAAGGTCGTCAAAAATCTCGGGATGGACGCCGGGCTAGATTTTCACGGTCGCGTGCATAAACCGATGGCGAAGCAGCTGGCTAAAGCTTTAGAACCCCATAGCCCATTGTTCATTGAGGAACCGTTGTTGTCAGAGCACATTGGCGCGATCAGAGATCTAGCAGCCACAACCAGCTGTCCGATTGCGCTGGGCGAGCGACTGCACAGCCGCTGGGAGGTGCGTCCGTTCCTCGAGGCTGGATGCGTCGACATCATGCAGCCCGATATCTGTCATGTGGGGGGCATCTCAGAGATGAAGCGGATTGCAGCCATGTGCGAGGCGTACGATGTTGCGCTCGCGCCGCACTGCCCGCTCGGTCCAATTGCCCTCGCGGCGAGTGTGCAGGTCGATGCAGCGACCCCAAACTTTGCCATCCAGGAAATGAGTCTGGGAATCCACTACAACGACACCGGGCAGGACATAACAAGCTATATCAAAAATCCCGAGGTCTGGCGTGTTAACGACGGGTACATTGACCTGCTGACGGGTCCCGGACTGGGGATTGAGATTGATGAAGAACAGGTCAGGGAACTGTCAAAAGACGCCAAGGCTTGGATCAGCCCGGGGTTCATCGGGCCCGGGGGCGAGATCAGAGAGTGGTAGCTGAGGTTTGTAGCCTTTCCGGTCATAATTTGTTTTAGTATGTCACGAATTTGAACAAATGGGAAGGCGCCAGTCTGCTGAGAGATGCTTGGCCGCATGCGATGCGTGACTAATTGACGAACCTGCCTGCTCGTCTCCAATTTCCATCCGAATGTTTGGTGGCGGGTTGCTGTAGCTACCTTTCACACAGACTGAAGGCTAACATGGGAAATCAACATTCTCCAGGTTCTTCCCTTGTTCTCGCAGCTGGACGACTCAACTGTTTGTCGATGTAATGCCGGATCGCTGATGATTTTTAGACACCCTTCTCGTCTTTGGCCACTCTTCTTTCTTCGAGTCTGATAGCTTCACAGGGCAAAGCCGCGGCCCTCGAAGAATCGATCCGAGGCCAGGCTTTGTGGCGTTCCAATTTCAGGGTGTTGAACCCTAACGTTACTGCATGCACCCGACACAGTGGAAAGACACGGCAGGGTTGGAATCAAGCCACCATAAAGCGCGACTTGGGCAGTCTCTTCCTCTGCATCACTGCGCGTTTCGTTCCCCACCAAGATACCAGCAAAATGTTCTTCAACAGTCAAATGTCGGACGATGAGATTAGGGATAAGGTGATCTCTTTAGTTCCAACAGAAGATGACATTAGCCGCCTTTGCCGGCGATGGCCGGGCTTGGAGATTATTCAACAACAAGGGAAACGAAGGTCTTGGATTTGGATGTGCGGTATCGAATTCGAGAGTCAGCGGAACAGGCGATGGGTATGCATGATTTGCATGCGCAAGAGTCGCGCGGTACCAGCCTCATTCAGCACGGGTGGAACTCAGAATATCGAAAGGCATCTATGGAACTCGCATCGCACTTGGGATCCATCAGGACGACGGCAAGAACCCGACACGGCTAAAGTGAAAACGGTGTTTGCGGCCCAGAGAGATCTGATGCAGCTTAACTGGTCTGACGGAAACACTGCGGGTTCCTCGCCAGCATCTACACCCAACACCCCCGGAGCGACGACCACGACGGTGACTGGTATAAAGAAAGAGGAGGACAAGGAAGATGTGATAGTGGTTGCATCAATGAAGAGGAGGAGCGGCGAAATTGAGGGCACTCGGGAAGACAATAACCGCGACTCGAAGCGTGGGAGAAGTCCAAACCGGGACTGGGGAACCAAGAGAACTTATCGGCGAGGGCCATCTCCGGTAGACCGCCGTTCCTCCTCCTCGGCAGAGCCGCTGCTCCCCTCATCCTTGTCGCCCCCGAAGCCCAACCCTTCAGAACTACCCGAGCAACAATTTGAGGAATGTCGCCTGTCGGGGTTTGAGGTATTCAAAATGTCACAGCGCTGCTGGGGGGGTATACCGAAAGGTATGCGCGATATCTGTGCGCGGATTTATGACTTTAATAGGGGAATCGGAGTGCTAAGCCCCTCTGTCAAGGTGCGTCTCCCATCTCCCGCCCCGTTACTCTTTGTCATGCCTCTTTTTAGCTCAGCTTACTTATCGACCAAATCACAGCTGCATCTGCAGCAGCATCACGGCTCAGACATGCCGAGCTTTGCCGACGAATCCAAGCTCTTCTCCACGAGTCGAGACAATCTCGGCCGGACTCCCTTACCTCAACAGATCGTTCCCATCCTAGAGTCTGCCTGGGAATGTTGGAGGAACGATCACTCCGAGATTTCCTGGAGTTTCGAAGTTCACAAGCCCTTACTCGCCCTCGCTCTCCGAGCAGACGACTGCGCGAGATTCACATCCCCGTGCAACTTTATCGCCTGGTAAGCGCCCCTTCTCTCCGCTAGGCCGTACGTGCCTATGCTAGGGAGCTACATGTGTTTCGTTGCTCATATCTTACCATTAGCCATTCGGCTATATCTTCCAGGAATACCGCCCACGCCACGCCATTCCAAAGGAGCTGGTCGATTTTAGTCTGTTCATTGATGCCAGGGCGGCGAAGGATTCGGAAGCTGCCAACGCCATCGACTCGAAGGCGTTGGGCATGCCATGGCTCAATATCAACCACACCCCAATCTTCGCTGTACGCCACCGGCCGCTGACCGTCAGCATTGTGATAGAGTCTTGCACCACTGCAATCAGGGGAGATGACGTCGCCAGCGAGCGGGTGCGCGCGTGGCATGCCGCGCACCGCATGTTCCTAGCTCAGGCCGGAGCACGGCTTTCCAGGCTGCCGCTTCTGCCCGTTATCATCGTGCAAGGTCACAAATGGAGTTTTGCGGCTACGACACTAGAGGGATCAAAGGTGGTGCGTACTAGAGACTTCAATCTTTCGCACCTCACATTCGGACCCCTGCTAACCTGCTGCCGCTCGGGCAGACCTTTTGGAATAAGTTTCCTATTGGCTCAACAGACAGCACGCTAGGCATTTACCAGATCATCGCTGCCATACAATACATGAGGCAATGGTCACTCGAAGTCTATTGGCCATTCTTTAGAGAGGAGGTCCTCGGTCTTGTGTAAATATCCCTTCCTATTTTCACAGATTGAGCGCGGCTGTCACGTAGCAGCCCAAGACATCCCTATCAGGTCGACACAGGTTCTTTTGTGTTTCATACTCATCTTCAAATTGGTAACTTGGTCAAGAAAGCCCCCATCACAGGACGCCCAGTGGAATGGGGCAAAGCTCCTTTGGATATAACCTGTATAATTGCAACTGAATAATAGAGTTGTTTGCGCAAGCAGTGTGTAGTTAGGCTAACATAATGTAATAGTGTGCAAATAATGCATCCCGACAACACCTTCTTTTTGGCTTCTCTGCTTCACTTATCCTCGTGAATTCGGACCTGGGCTGATGTCGCGCTGCTCGAGGCTAGAAAAACATCCCCTTGCATCGTTCTCGGACATAGCGGCATCGAACATAAACATGACCTGTCAGTGCGCTGCATGTTTCCGTGGAAATAAAAGTAACCCCGGCCAGGTGGCAGTCAATCGCCAACATCGTGCTGTTAGGCGGTGCTTATTAGTGGCATACAGGGCGCTATCAGCGATTGACGGTACCTGCCCGGGGTTTACTTTTCTTTCCACCACTTCGGGCATTCACGTGTAAAGCTGACCGACTTTTTGTCGGTTCATGGTTGGAGAATGGTCATGATGCAGTTGAGCCGCTAGGATGGCGCTCATGCAGCTGACTGACAGTGTAGGACGACACGTGGATAGCACGAGGGAACCTGGCGTGCCTGCGTGCTCCAGATGTCCATGCGTTTGTCTATTGTGCAGTGGCTGCCCGGCTGTCACACTACGTATCCCATGGACTGCCACCAATACACCAGGTTCGTGCACGACGCGGATGCATCCAATTAAAATCCAGCGATACGAGGTACTTCAATCTCCAACTAATTTAGCCTATGCCACTTGTACCAACAATCATCGATGTTACAAAGAGATACACCACAGTCCTTACAGCCATCTCGAAGTTCTGCGCACCCCATAAGCGTTACCGTCAACTTCACCCAATGCAACCCGCTTCGCCGCCCTTTCACATACTTGCAACTGCATATTGTAAAGGAACTGGTTTATTTAGTAAATTGGCCGCGTTCGCGTTTGTTGACAATGTACTGCATTCGTACTTGAGATTGGCAGGGATGTCGTGCACAGACCACCTTCCATTTTGGGAAGGTGGTGTATTGGTGGCAGTCCATGGGATACTATGCTAGCTCTATCGGTGGCAAGCGGGGATAATCGGAGGACTACAAGATCACACGAGAGCTGATCAAGAAAGAGCGCTCACCAATCTCTCGCACAACCGAGTGAATTTGCACTAACCCCGGATCGCCCAGGTCAGAATTCTGGAGTAAGCTTAACCGAGGATTGAGATCCTATGAATCGATGATCTGCAGAAGCGAGAGAGGGCGGACGAGCTGAAATGGAAGCCTCGCTAAACGCGCATCTCGGGAACACCGCACAAAACGACAGGAGATTAAAGTTCAAGAAGTTCATCCACCGGCCATCAGTAATCGCTTATCAAACCTACATCTTCGATGACCTGACCAATTGGTCACTAGTCTGCAGCCATGCGGATCGGGTTGTGCTATTTGCCCTGAGTCGGTTTAGGCGAACTGTCGGGTGGAATACGAAGCGGGTGTCCCTCCTGTCCACTTTCTGTGTGGTGCGGTGCATGAGGTGCGGGTGGAGGGGCGAGAGCCCACCACTGCAGAGAATTAGGAGGCGTAATTTTCGGAGGGCGCGATATGTCAGTTGACAACATTGAATCACCGAATGAGAAGGGTCTGACTGATGAATAATATGGGTTATACTTTCATGGATACCATTAATTGCGTCTCTGAGTTTACTATTCCGCGGGCTTTTCTGACTGCAATTACTAGTATCTGGCGTCGTGAACTTTTAAGGTTTGAGCTGAGCATGCCAGTCGGTAAAAGGTGTTCTAAAACACGTGGAAAATGCAAGGAAGCAATCCTTCCCGCAATTGCCTCAGCTGAAACTCACTCAACCCGTCCAGTGCCGTCCACCCTCGGGGCTCTTTTCCCCACTTCTCTGTCCCAAACAAATGGTTGACCCCTGCCAGCACACACACAGAAGCATCTTGCGCTCTTGACCGCTTTCGCGCTTCGATGAGAAATGGCTTTAGGGGCCCTCACTGGCTCATTTCAGTACCGAAATGACGTAGATGTGATCAAAAGCAGCGGGCTCGCGCGGTTTTGGAACATTTCACGGGCCTTCTTCGCCCATGCGCGATGCAGCCACAAGCAACCCTACGGCGCTTAGGCAGCCATGATAGTGCGTTTTGGCAAAGCCCGGGCGCGGTCCAGCGTAATGGCCCGCTCCGCAGCCATTCGGACGACATATGTTCTATCCATCCCTCACAATCAGTGGCTTGAGTCACCGTAGCCAGACACTAAGAAAGCACCACGGCTTAGCGGCAGAACATTCTTCTGATTCTACCCCACCAAAACAAAATCGAAAGCTACCTGGTCCCCGCTTCCCTTCAAGGAGCAACCCTACTCTGTAACTTTGCGTGTCTGTTCCACAGCTCGAACATGCACAGAGGGCCTTCTCACCATGTCGAAACGGTCATGGTTGGGAGCGAGCGCTGCGAGCATGCCAGCAAGCGTGGTAAGTGCCCTGCACATACTCGGTGCGCTTTGTCGCTGTAACTGACGGGACACCTCTAAAGCCCGGTGAGAATGTGGTGCACCTGTTTGACTCGGTGACACGGGGAATTCCGGGTCAGCTGGATTTGTATCCGATGACTCCAGTGGAATATCCAGGCCAGCTTGAAGCCAAAATGCCGCAGATATCGCGGAAAGTCAAGGCTTGTGCGGCATGTCGCAAACAGAAAGTAGGTGTCTATCAGTGTCCTCCAGTGTATGTGCTTCGCCGCTGACGTGCAAGATCAAATGTAGCATGGGGGATGCTGGTCCTCCATGTGCGAGATGCACTGAGCGAGGCCTCAGCTGCGCGTTGAACAAAAGTTTGCAGAGCATCATCGACGAGGGGTCACAGTGTGTTTGAGCTGTACTCCAACTCGTACCCGGACTGGGCTGACTTGGGCTTCCAGGCATCGTGAGGCAGTCACGCAGGACCTTCAAATGCACCACACGGTGCTGCAGGAAGTCGTCAGAAAACTCCGGATGCCTCCACTCGGGGTCCTGCATTCTCCGGTGGGCGACGGCTTGTCACCGGCAGCTGAGGGTCCGACAACTGCAGCATCTGAAAGAGATGGCGGGCCTTCGCGCGACAATTCCCCAAAGCTGAACCCGGCCGAAAAAAAGCTGCGTTACGCCCCGGGTCAGTCTCCTTACGCACTGACCCAGCTCAGCGCGCTACGTTCCCCCGATCTGAAGGAGGTGGGGCGGCAGCCAAGTTTGCACAGCTCTGATATTATCGATGACTTCATCTCGAAGGGCGCCATCGGGGTCGAGACCGCCGAGCTCCTATTGAGCTATTTCAACAATTGCCTCGATCACTTTGTATACGGCATTGGAGGCCGTTACAAGATACTAGACGAGCTGCGGCGGAAGAGCCCCATCCTGACTGCGTGTATCTGCGCTGTCTCAGCACTACACGGCGCACAGTGGAACGCTGTATACGGGATATGTAGGCGAGAGTTTCTTCGACTCACTGCAGCAGCCATGTTCGACCCGCAGATCAGTTGTGATACTCTGAGAGCCCTGTGTATTGCTTCGTACTGGCTAGCCGACATCTCGTGGGCAATGTCAGGGCTGGCAATTCGTCGGGCCGGCGAACTGAACTTGAGTCACAGCTACGGCCGGTTCATATCGGATGGTAGCGAGGATGCAGCTGACCGTTTACGACTCTGGTACGCTTTGTACATCTGTGATCAGCACCTGGCGATATACCACGATAGAGCACCGAGCATCCAGGAGGATGACTCTCTACGGGGCTGCGAGGCCTTGTTGCAATCACTACCCTTGAATGACGACGACACTCGACTTGTTAGCCAGGTATCGTTGCTGCTCATCATGCACAAAATCCGGGAGCTCGGCCCAGATACGGAAGAAGCAGCTGTGTATTCATACGCGAGCCAAGTCACAATCCTCAACAGCCAGCTCGACCAGTGGTTTGGCAAGTGGTCAGCATTGATTGGCGGTAAGTTTCTGGCACGTCCCTGTTCTTCCCTGTCCTGACACCCCGCGGTAGAGCAAAACGACAATTTCGGCCAGCTTCCCAGGAAGGTAGTAGAGCTCCACTATTACTTCGCCAGGCTACATTCGCACTCCCATGTCTTCAGGGGCCTAGGCGAGAACGCCGTCCAAATGCACTCTCCCGGGTGCGCCTCCACGGCGATCAAGTCTGCGGAGGCCATCTTGGCGATTCTCACTACCGAAAAGGACGTCCAAGAGAGAATTGCCAACATGCCGTCGTTTATACACTCGATGGCTGCTTTTGCCTGCACATTTCTCGTCGGCTGCTCGACCAGGTGCGGTCCCGACGTTGTGGACTCGAATAAGGTTTACGGATTTATGAAGACGCTCATTCAGCAATTTCGGTTTATGTCCACCGGCAAGTGGCACTTCGTCCATCACATGACGGGCGAGCTGGAGAGGATGGCCAGAATGTTCACAAGAGATCGGGGAGCCATCTCTCCAACTGCAGCCCATCCTCCTGGTCTCGGGAAGCAAAGCTTGAGCGTGCCCTTTATTGCCCAAAGTAGAACCCCAATCGGAACTCTCAATCTCACTCCATCGACGTCGACTCCAGTTGGCGTGGCTTCACGCGTTTCAAGTTCGGGGCTGGCCCCGACAAGCAATCCGGATTGGGCGAACAGTCCTGTTTCCGCAACGCGCAATTCGGGGTGGCTCCACAAGCCCATCGCCAACGCAGAAGACGGCAGTAGCTATTTTGACAACATAAATTTTGGGCTTTCTTCCATGCCTGGCCTGTGCTTCGACAGATCTGCCCTCGCCTTCGGATTTCAAAGCCCAGGGAACTGAAGACTGATGAAACGTGAAGGAGAAGGAGAGTGAATGTCTAAGAATTAGGTATGTGGAGGCTGCTGGGGTTGGGTAGGAGGTTCCAAGAATGATTTATGATAACAGAACTGTAAGATACCCAGTATTGTTATCCCTATTATCCCTACCTACATTGAATAAACGTTTATACAAATTCAGGTGTCTGCCTCATCTAGACCCATGTGATCAAGAGTCTTGGCTCTCATCTCATCTCCAAGGACAAAGCAGTTGAAAGAAGTTTATTGACCGTGGATAACTAAACACCTCAGATAAGCTCCCGTACATGCAAATAGGGGGGTTTGCCCCCTGTTCAACTCCATATCGTATATGCAGTGCGCTTACTACGCCAACCTCAAAAGTTGGACTAAGACGAGAAAATGCCAAGTTCTCTGGATACGGGCTTACATCTCCTTACTCATGTTCTGTCAAACAGGCCGGCATGGGCTTCTATCGCAGAAGCGAGGGATTTGCTGTTCATCCATGCTTGCGCCCATACGTATAAAGACAAGTGGCTACTCTGCACAAATAAGATTGGGACGGTCTGAGCACCTGTAGTCAATTTACTCTACATCTGAGAGTCTTTAACAGACAACATCTAGTCACAATGCTCCCTCTTCTCGCTGCCCTCGTGGCCCTACCCTTCGTCAGCCCAAGCCCCCTGCAAGCAAGATTTGTCGATCCTCACGAATGCGCCCCCTCACCATTCGTAATCACCAACTTTTCCACCTTCGAGTCCGTTTCCGAGTCAGGGACTTCGAGCACGATAAGCTTTACTCTGACGAATCCCAACCCAGGAGGCGACATACCACGCGAGTGTGAGGCCTCCTATCCCGCTGGCGGTAGCGTCGTAGACACGACCGGCACCAGTCACGGGTGCAGTTTTAGTGGCAGCTATTTTACGTACCCTGCTCAAGGGGGGCTGATTGCCTGGCAGCCTATGGGCTGTCCTACACTTGAGTAAGCCTACCCCACATGACCTTTCCCTCGGATACCCGAAGCGCATACAGACGAAATGAGAGACCAGAACCGAAAGATGGTAGGGAATGTTGCTGATTCTGGATGTAATGCATAGGACGGACGTAGTAGCTGGTGGGAACGGCACCGTGTCCCTGGCGTGTACACAGGGCAAAAATGGTGTGATTTGTGTGCAGGACGGCGATGCTGAGATTGTTGCTACTTGGGCTGACTAGCCACCTTCATGTGGTTTCGCAGTCTCGTCCTCTTTGTCTAAATGAGGACCAGTTGGACTGTTTCCAATGACTTGCGCAACAGGGAGCGAGGGAAGAATTATCAAGCAACCATAGCCCCTGAATGGTCTGATTTCTTTCGATGAACCAGTATTACAAGCCTTTTATCCCCCGTCTATAGACCTCTTGATGCTTCTTAGTCCGCTGTATGTCCAAGATCCTTCCGCTTACAATACAGCCAACGGCCCATGTTAAACAAAACGATATATAGTGGGTATAAGGATAAGCCAAGATCTCCCTCCCTGCTTACGTAAGAATCTAAATCTTTTTGATGGAAAACCCAGCCTGCACCCACCGAGCAATATAAAACGCAAACACACTCCCCAGCATCGCAAAACCGCAAAAGAGCTGCAGACCGAGAAAGTCTCCGTGCTGCGCTGTCACGATGGCGCCCGCAATGGGGCTACCCGTCAGGGCTCCAAAACTCTGCACGGCAAAGGCTGTGCCTGTCCGCACACCAATCTGCCTGATATCGGATATCTGCGCAATCAACGGCGACCCAAGACTGACGAACCCACCCGATGAAAAACCGAACAGCACCGAGTAGACGATGATGGCTGCCGAGCTGTTTGCGCCTGGAATCCAGAGCGCCAGCGTGATGATTGCTGACAGACCGGTGATGAAGATCATGACATTGTAGCGTCCGAGCCTATCAGCCGCAATGCCGGGCGCGATTCTACCGAGGATACTATATATACGGTGGTCAGCTACTGGCCTCGGGACTGCATCAACGTGAGTCGGGCTCCTTACCTAACAGCATTGATGATCGGTAGCAAATACGGCACCAGATTCGGATTCATGCCCTGTTTCTGCGCCTGCAAGATGATGTAGTTGAACGGGAGGAACATGCCCAAGTAGAAGAAGAAACTCCCAATAATCGTCCAGACGAAGGCGGGCTCCCTGAACCCAGAGAAGTAGTCCCTGACAACCAGCGGTTTTGGCTTGGGCGGCAGACGAGCTTTGACAGTCAAGCACGCGATACCAAGCAGGCCGAGGAACAAGAAGGCAATGGCGCGCATGGCCCACGGGAAGCCGTTTCGGGCGATCATCTTGTCCATCATGATGGGCAGTATGACACCGCCCATGCTCGACCCGCTGACCATGATGCCAAAGGCAGCCGCACGCCTCCTGAAGAACCACGAGACGACCGACGCCATGCACGCGCTGAACACGGCCGACGAGCCGAGCGCTGCCAGCACAGACTGGGCCAGAAAGAACTGGTAGTACTGGGACCCGAGGGAGGTCATCATCAGGCCGAAGACATAGGTGGCGGTGCCAATGATGAGCATCCATCGCGGGCCGCACGAGTCGAAAACCCGGCCAAACACCAGCCCGAAAAAGTTCATAAACCACGCCTGGCACGATGTGATCCAGCTCACTGTGGAGTTGTTGTAGCTTGCCAACGGGCCGTGGACGTAATACTCCTGGAATACGCCGATGCAGTTGATCAGTCCAAACGTGCAAAACAGGCCGCACCAACCCCCTGCCACGACAAGCCATGCCTCGAGACCGCCATCGGGGAAGTCGGCTGGGTTGATTCCACCTGGAACTGGCCGGGGTGCCGCCTGTTGGATACCGGCTTTCTCAAGGTCGGCGTCAACGACATTTGCTGGGTCGGGGATCTCGTTTGCGATCGTCTCTGATCGCTGTGAAGGGATGCGTTCAAGCGTTGAATGGGGGGGTACTGCTGTGTAAGGGGCCGGATCCTCCTTCCTATCTATCCTTGTGTCGCTGGATCTGGCCCCGATACCTGTTTCGTGGGGTTTTTCGTCCAAGGTCATGGAAGACTCGGATCCGCCTGTCGAAGGCGGCGTCATGGCGGCGGGCGAAAAGCTGGAAATGGAAGGGAAAACAAACAGAGGATATTCCCAGAAAAATGAAAATTAGAGATATTCTGAAGCCCCTCTCGTCAGGTACGGAGGTAGATCCTAGTAGTGGGGGCCGACTATTTCCGGGGTTGCAATGTTGGAACGTGGTGGCAGGGATCGTGATGCTGGAGCCTACCGATTATAGCGTGCTTGGACGGCTGTGGTACTCTGGCTGCGTATGCTCAAGTGACATTTCTTTGAGCTCCCCGTGCAAAGGCAGTCACGTTGATATAAGATAGCTTCATGTTTGAGCCTATCCTCTCGTGCTCGGAGGCCAGCTCGGCCTTAAGTGCTAATACATGCCGAAAACGGTGAAGGCGCGTTTTGCAGCCCCCGGGCTGGTCTGGAGGTTATTTTAGAAAGACTCAGGTCAGCGGCGTAAACTCCGCGCAACAAGATACCGGGGTTGGTGCACGCTAGACAATCTTGTCTTTCTGTTTGTATGCCGGTCAAAATCCAGCCAGGGCAGCAAGCGGCGAGAAAAAAAGTAGAGCCAGCAACTAACACCCATTCACCAAAGTTTGGTGGCTAATTGTTAATGAACGGTGCTGCTTTTTTTACCACCACTTTTGGCAGCTAGGTGCAAGACCCGCAGACGTGAAAAACAGCCCCACTTCCCGATGTCACTTGCTGTTACACACGGAGCGCGGTCGGCGGTCGCATGTCGCGGATGCGCACTGAGAGAAATGACACAGTATGTACATACGGATACGTACGAAGTACGGAGTACCGTTAGGGACCCCTCGAGATGTTCCCAGCTTTTCCGATTACCTAACGTATTCCCTCCCCCCTCCCCCTTTTCCTTCTTTTTCAAACATTTCTCCCTCTCTGCTTGTTTCTTCCTTCGCGTATCGCACGCGCAGCGACTCGGCATTAGCTTATTATCGGTCTGCAAAACGCGAAGGGCCGAAAGTGGGCGAGAGGTGGATCTCGGTTACCAACCCCAGATGGAGATTAGAAGCCTTGGCAGCGCTGATCCTTGCGGCCCAGAATTGCTTATTTCCCCGTACACTTCGGAGACCGAGATCGCGCGGCTCTCAAGCTGCTGACATGCCCATGCCCTCTTATGCGCGAGAGACCTTTATTTAGGACAAACATTCAAGGATAGAGACTAATTATTTTGCTTGGTTTTGTCCTGCAGGGCACGCAAACGTTCGATGCTTTCTGGCAACTGTCGCCAGCGGAGGAATTTGCGCTTGCTGCAGAGGAGGGAGAGTTGGTCTGGTATTGCACGTAGTCAGAACTGCCATCTTTGGAAGCTCGCTCCAATACGTTAAAACACATACCTAAGCTGCGGCCTGTAATTGTGTGAGTTCTTTGCAAAGGTACCTATGCAGTTTCCACCTTGAGGTCCCACATATTCGACATATCTCAACCTTCGACGGTGTCGCCAGCATCCCTTACGTCCGCGCAAGGGGTAATGCTGGCTAGGGCAAGACTTTAGAGCTGGAGCATGTTACACCACTGTGTACGTAACGTGCATGACATGTCGAGGGGAGATGCAAGGATCTTCATTTCAGTCAGGTACGATCAAGACTCGGAAAAAAATCACTGATGATCATTTTCCCCAACAGCGCCTCTCGCGACTTGACAGGACTCTTTGGGCATCATTACGAGATGACCTCCATAATCCTGCGTCTCTTGGTGGCAAAGGTGGGCAACGTGTCTATTGGCCAGAAACACTGCAGGACCTGAGATTGGCGATTACCGCTTGATCAATAGTGGTAATGACGTTGTCTGTCTTCCTGGCGTCATTGAGGAAGACACTGTTATGGGGTCGGGCGTACTCACTCGGAGAAACAAGAAGTATCCTCCCGGAGGCGTGTTTGTTGGCTCAAGGCAAGGGGACGCGATCTGTCTCTCAACAAGCCTCTCACACGGAGAAGGGTCCAGAAGCATGCACACCGTTGGGCGAGAAGCCTGTAGTGGGGCTTAGCCGGGGGTTGCGAAGCTTTCGGTCTACTTCAGTACGTAGACTACACTTTGGGCCTAGGGCATTCACCATTAGAATATATGTCTAATTACTCGGGCTCCATGACGTCTCAGGCTGCTCGAAAGAGGTAGCATCGATGATCGTGCAGTCTTGGGAAAACCGCATGATGACCACGTCCCAAGAATAAGTCCACCAGTACCACCGCATTCGGCCGCACTTGTTATTTCGGACAAGCTCCCTACCTCGTCCTCGGTCAATTCACGATTTTCCTCTACTCGAGCTGCATCCGCGTATCTACAGCCCTGTACTGGAACGTGTTTACATCTTCATTGTCAGTCTTGATGGCCTTGCAGTCGGTTTGGGCATTGGCGGTCGTCATCGACAGCTAAGTGGGCGGCATCTTGGGACGACGGCAGCCAGGCAACTACAGCTGGGACACGAGGCAAGTCTGACCTCAATCGGCTCGTGGTGGGCAACCGATGTGTGCTGCGTACTGGCAGCCGGCTGCTCTCGGGCGATATCATGACGGATAATAGCTACGGGAGAAAGATGTGTTGTTGGAACGACAGACATGAACATTTCCAAGATCGAAGCATTTGATGACAGTAGGTACCTGATGTAAATTAATGTCTATCTTCGACAGCTTGGCCTATACTACAGACAAAAGCCATGCATGTAGCATGATGCTGTCTGTCGTGACTCGTCGCTATAGTGGCTCTTGACAAGGACGTCCTCACTCCAATCCGCGTTCTCATGTCTCGAGATGATAGATTAGGAAACCAAGAAAAGAAAGGAAGAAAGAACCGGCCCAGATCTTCTTCACTGCATCGCGAAAGACTGCGACGTTCAATCCCGTTCAATCACAGTTTGGTGGCGGTTAGGAGCGGAATACAATGGAAGAAGTGACAGGCTCAGGAAAGGGGCCAAACCGAAAAAGTAATTCGGAACTTATTCACCTCCGCAACCACTGCAATCGGGTGACGGAACGGTTGAGGTGTTGTACCCAGTTGCTGGTTCAGAATTGAGCCTAAATGCGGCCTTCGGATGGCACCCACCGCATTTTTGGTTCTCAGCCACTACCCCCCGCATTCTCCGCTAGGCTTTTGCTGAACCGGGTAACCAGGACTAAGGGAATTTACTCGAAATGACACGGATCCCGGGATTGGGTCATGCCTTTTTTCATGCAGCCTCCTGCGTGGCTTTTCTGAAGTTTATTAAAAATACTCGGTACGGAGTACCTTACCTCATCATCGTGAGCTCAGCAGGGACCTCAGCTTGCGTTGCCTACCTGAGTAACACTCAACATGATACCACCTCTCACATGGACTCTTTATCCATGACTGGGAAAGGCCTGTGACACGCTCACCTACCTACCATTTGTGGGGTTGACCGCCCCGGGTTAATGGCACCCCTGAGTTGTGGTTAGCTGTGGGAGACCCAGTTCGTCCTAGATTAACTAAGGAAGAGGCTCAACATTCTGGAATTCGGAGAATAACGACAAGTCATTGACTATTCATAGCTTAGTTTGTCGCACCTAACTTGAAGGATAAATACTCCCGGGGCAACGGAATGTAACAAGTTACTTCATGAATACTGATAACGCTGAAGATCTGTCGGATGCCCAAGTATATATATTTCAGACCCAAGGCCGTCATCACACGGATTTGTATCAACCGGTTGTTGGCAGCATCACATCTGAAGTAGCAAGTCACTACATTCCTTGAACTTGACCCTGGTCTTACCTTACTCCTGACTTTCTTCACTATTCAAATCCCGTGATCCTCAAGAAGTCAAAATGTGGCCCAGTCCCAAGGTTGCCTTTCTCCTGCTGTGGGCGCACTCGCTGGTTGTCAGCGGATCGCCCATCTTGGAGGAGGTCCGCCTAGGCAAGCGCGCGTGTCCCCCGATCCACGTGTTCGGCGCCCGTGAGACCACGGCCCCTGCCGGATACGGCTCCTCCAGCACGGTCGTCAACCTCATCCTCAACGCCCACCCCGGCGCCACCTCGGAGGCAATCAGCTACCCTGCCTGTGGGGGTCAGTCCTCTTGCGGCGGCGTCAGCTACGCCAACTCGGCCAACGCCGGCACCGCTGCCGTTGCCTCTGCCGTCAACAGCTTCTACAGCCAGTGCCCCTCCACCCAACTGGTTCTCGTCGGGTACTCTCAGGTGCGCAACCCTCTCGCTTCAATTATCCGGGCTGTTCACTAACAGTTGTAGGGTGGCCAAATCATGGACAACGCCCTCTGCGGTGGCGGTGACTCTGGGGCCGGTATCTCCAGCACGGCGGTCCCCATCTCGGCTGGTGCGGTGAACATGATCAAGGCAGCTATCTTCATGGGCGACCCGCGATACGTGGCTGGACTGCCGTATGACGTTGGAACTTGCACCGCTCAGGGTGTAAGCCTCTTGACCCCCGACTCGTATGACGTTATAGTGCGGCGCTGACAGTGCGTGCCTTAGTTCGACGCTCGGCCAACAGGCTTCTCGTGTCCCAATGCCAGCAAGATCCAGTCCTACTGCGACTCGGCGGACCCCTACTGCTGCACGGGCAGCGACGCCAATGTTCACCAGGGATACGGCGCCGAATACGGCCAGCAGGCGTTGACGTTTGTCAACAGCAAGCTGTCTAGCACCTCGGCCGGCGGCAGCGGTGGAAGCACCACCACGACCAGCCCGTCCACCCCCTCTAGCGGAGGAGGATCTACAGGAGGTAGCTGTGCGGCTAAGTGGGGACAGTGTGGTGGGCAGGGGTGGACCGGCCCTACATGCTGCCAGAGCGGATCTACCTGCCAGGCTTCTAACTCCTACTACTCTCAATGCCTTTAGACTCTCTGTTAAAAACACGTTGCAAGTCAAGGGGCGATGAGCAGACAACAATAGATGATGATGTTCATGCGAAAGGCGTAGGGACTGCGGAGGGCAGGGAACAAGGGCGGGGCTCACTGGAGGCTACCTCTTCAGTTGACGAGTAGGAAGTAGGTTCTCGCCGTACATGCCCAAGTTTTAGGTAACTTTGTACATAGTTTAACAATTCCCTGTCCGTGAAACGTATTCTCACTACAGCCTACAGGTATTGGTGGGATCACGCCTCTTGGTCATAAACAGTTCCTCTGTCCCGCTCTGATGGGCGAACAACAACGGTAACAGTGCTTTCGTTAGCCGTCACGGTAGTTATCAATCTGCGCGCCTGGCAATGATAATATGACCTTCAGCGCCTACGCGAGCTCAATGTCGGCAATGACTACCTTTAGGTAGCGAGCACTACACTTCTCATTCATACTCAGATATTAACACGCTGCGCTAGCGCTACGTACGAGCAACGATGGAAGTTCAGCCTGTACCCCGCTGTTGTGAGACGCATGCTCGACAGCCTCATCGGGTGTTATTTCCTGTTGCGTACACCCAAGAAATCAAGGTTGAGGACGTCGCTTCCGCATGGAATACGAACCAGGCCTGCAGAGAGGGCCTCCAGGTGCTGCGCGTAAGCACGGCCCTGATGTAGTACGAGGGAGGATCATTGTAATCCTTCGAGAGCTACAGTGGAGTTGCCTAAAACGGCAGGTGCTGGCATGGAAGACATGCAGCTCGTAATCGCCATCGGTGAGATAAAGCCCCGGCAATTCGTGATTCGTCGCTTCGTCACAGGCAATATACTGCAGCTTGGGCAATTACCCCTCCGTTCTACTTTACATCCATGGATCATGGATCATGCAGCAAGGCGGCGTACCGCGTTGGAGCGGGGACATACCGTAGGTACCTGAGTTACTCCTATTAAAGTTACGTCGCGTCGCCAACAAGCAATCGCCAAGGTTCACCAAGCCGATTCGCGGGTTTCTTGGCATGCGATCTCACACCTGACCCTACGATGAATCTTTTACTACGATTGCGAACCGTCGCGACTCTGCTACTATTACTCAGTCAGGCAGCTCCTGCAAGTACCGGTCATGTCTTGCACGAAAAAAGAAGCGCGCTGCATGCGTCATGGAAGCGTCACGCACCAGCGCCGGCGAACTCCGTCTTGCCTATGCGCATTGGCTTGAAGCAGCGCAATCTGGAAGATATCGACCGACACATTCAAGATGTGGCGGATCCTTTCTCGCCCAATTTTGGCAAGCATTGGACAGCCAAACAAGTCGCCGACTTCTTTGTTCCGGCGCAGGAAACATCTGACGCCACGATTGCATGGCTGGTAGAGTCCGGCATTTCTCGGGAACGACTTCGTTATTCAAAGGGTAACCACGTGGTCAGCCTCGATTGTGAGCAGTTTATACGGGTGTGACTGACAGATTGGTCCAGGCAAGGATTGGATCGAGCTCAACGCCACGGTCAAGGAGGCAGAGGCACTACTCGACACGCAGTATCACATCTACAAGCATGATGCAGGCGACTTCCGTCTGGCATGCGACTCTTACGGACTGCCACACCACATTAAGCAGCATGTTGACTTTGTGCTGCCAACCATTGCACTCGATGGCATGAGAGCAGCCAAGGAGGCCAGACCAGCGCTGATCACAGAACCCGAGGCACGAATTACTTCACTCGATAGCGCCAGCAACAGCAGCGACCTCTCACACTGCAACACAATAATTTCCGTCGAGTGTCTGCGCGCGCTGTATGGCTTCCCAGCAGGCAAGTACGCGCACAGCGGTAACCAGCTAGGGATTGCAGAGTGGGCCGACTACCTGTACCTGCCGGACCTACCCATTTTCTTCAAGAACTGGACGAACCCACAGATTCCCAGCGATGTGGTGCCCGAGTTTATCTCCATTGACGGCGGCAAGGTGTCTAATTTGAGCGTCGCGCAAGATGGGGAGGTGGTTGAGTCAGCCCTCGACTTCCAAATCTCCTACGCTATCATCTACCCGCAAAACACTCGCCTATACCAGAATGGTGACGGCGTCAATATCGACAGCGTCGGCACCTTCAACATCTTTCTGGATGCCCTAGACGGGTCATACTGCACCTACGAGGGAGGCGACGCACCTTATGTCGATCCACAATATCCCGACCCCAATATCGGCGGCTATGTGGGGCCCGAGCAATGCGGCGGTGCCCCTTTGTCAAACGTCATCTCAGTGTCGTACAACCAGATCGAGGCCGCGCTGCCGGTCTTCTACCAGCAACGACAGTGCTACGAATGGGGTAAACTCGCACTGCAAGGCGTCAGCGTCATCTACGCATCCGGGGACAGCGGCGTCGCGAACCGGTACAATTCAGGCTACAACAACTCGTGCCTGAACGAGGAGTATGGATACGTGGAGACTAACGGGACCAAGTTCTCGCCTAGTTTCCCCGTCAACTGTCCTTATATCACTGCCGGTAAGCATTCGATCGCAACTCTTTGGGTAGAGCTAACAAGTGTACCTAGTCGGAGCGACCATGTTGAATGGATCCGTCGAAGGGGGTGAGATAGCCGCAGCCGGACTTAATAAGAATCCGCTACTGGACTATTACAGCGGAGGCGGCTTTTCCAACATTTTCGAGACCCCGAGCTGGCAGAAGGACGCTGTCCGGGGATACCTCCGAAACCACGACCCAGGATATAAAAGCCCGGAGATATACAACAGATCCGGCCGGGCATATCCAGATGTAGCGGCCATGGGCCTCAACGTTACCACCGTGTGGCTTAACAAGACGCTCGGGATAGGGGGCACGTCAGCATCGGCGCCCATCTTCGCATCCATCGTCACGCTGCTCAACGAGGAAAGGCTGCAGGCTGGGAAGAAACCCATCGGCTTTCTCAATCCAGTGTTGTACGCCCACCCGGACATGTTCAATGACATCACGTCTGGGTCGAACCCGGGATGTGGGACTGATGGCTTTAAAGCTGCCCCGGGCTGGGACCCGGTCACGGGGCTGGGCACGCCGAACTACGAGAAGATGAAGCAGGTTTTCTTGAGTCTCCCATAGTTCTTCGAGTTGGTATGGGTATAGAGTACGTACCTTTATAGCTGATTTGAATAACCTGCCGTGGTCGTGGATTATTAGCCGGCATTGTTTATATGTTGCTTTGTCTGGGCACTATAGCAGATCATAGATAACAGCAGTGGGACGCATATTTTCAGCTTTTAGGCCGGTAGGAAGATGCGTTGAATCCACCCTACGGGCGTAGTTTTGACTGCCAGCTACTTTGTCATTGATCGCTTCTTGTGCGTCCAAATCTTTGTTTTGCCATCTCTTTCACAGCCCGCTCCTAAACCTGTATCGCGCTCGTTCACGTCATCCTCCATCCACACACCAACGGCACCATCATGTTTGATACCAGTGCGTCCCCATCGCACTCCCTTTGGCCCTCTTGTCTGTTAACATGCACTTAAGGTTACGGTGGTCACCCGTTCGTCTTTACACTTGGTGTTGGCGACGTAGTCGCAGTGGACGTCTGAATGCCATTCCATGCCGCGCCAGGACAAGGCAAGCTGCGTACTAGCGCAGGTCGTGTTCCCGGGACGGCCTGCTCGAGAAATTTTGTCTGGCGATAACCTTACCGCAGTGCTGGCGAGATCCGAGGAATGCTACATAACATCGTCCCACTGACCTCAAGTGAGCGCGCTTTCCAGCACTTTTCCTTTTCCAGAGTCCAGACACATACCCATTCGTGTATTCTTCGATATGCTCTCGTATTCACATCAAATCCAGTGTTCTAACGAATGCCAGAAAATAGGCAGATGCAGACTCTAGTTCGGAGGATGTCCCGTCGGTCCAAGTTTGGAGTAATCCACTGTCACAAAAGCCCGGTCCACCTCCTGCTCCCTCGTAGCAGTATTGCAGCGTCTCTGCAATGTCGTGCGCGGTCGGCAGTGGCGTTTTCTCATCGAGCAAGACATCCAGCTCGACCCATACGCCATCGCCGGCGTGATAGGCAGTGAGTGTCTTGAAGCCCTCGACGACGGGGGAGAAGCGATAGGCCAGAAACATGAGCTTCTTTTTGAGGGCATCGCTGACGCTGCTGCCGGTCAGCCGGCTGACGTTTTGAAGACACGTCTCAGCCCAGTCGTAAATGACATGGAGGGCAAGCAGGGTGGCGCCCAACGGATCGAGCCACCAAATATTGGCGCCGATGCCGATGAGCGGGAACAGCAGCGACACCGTGTTGAAGTAGACGTCGGTCTTGCAATCTTGCACAAGCGCCTGCACCTGCGTGGTCTTGATGGGCCGGCATAAAAGCCCTATGATGCCCTTGATGATGGCGTTGGCAGCCATTGCGCCGATGGCTATGGGCGGTAGGTCCGCAACTTCCCGGTCGCCGCCGGGCAAAAGTTTCGTGACCGACTCTTGCAGAATCTGCACGAAAGACACAACCATGATGACGCTGAAGACGAGGATGCCGATGGGCTCCAGGCGACGCCGGCCGACGGGGTACTTCATCTTCAGCGAGTGCAGGCGCCACGCGACCACGCGATTGGTGGTGTAGATGATGAGGGCGCAAAACAGGTCGAGGGCCGAATCGGCGGTGCTGGCGACGAGCGAGAGCGACGGACTGAACTTCAAGCTAACCAGCTTGCCGGCAAGCATGAGCACGTTTGCCACGACATTGACGTTGATTGCCCAACGCGCGTGCTTCTCGTCGCGGCGGCGCTTTTCTTGATGGTCGGCCGGTAGGAACGCTTCAATGGCACCTGCAGAGTCCTGCAGCGGCACGCGCCGCTCAGGTACACCGTCGCGGTCTGCGTCTGGGTTCATGCTGTCGATGACGTCGTCGGCCACAGCGTGCACAAGCGCGTCTACCTCGAGCCACGCGTCGAGCCGCTCGTTCTGCTCCTCGTAGAACCTACGCAGCTTCTTGTTCTTCTGACCTAGCGCCTTCAGCTCCTCGTCCGACTTGCGGTGTGCCTCCATCGAAAAGCCTCCCATGCCGTCGAGCACCCTACGCTTCAGCTCTGAGCGTCGCTGTTCGGCCAGGCTCAGGTGCCCCACATCCTTGAATCCCATATCCCGCGTCACTTGCGATCGGTCGGCAGGCCGATCATCTGCGACACAGCCGTCGAACGATGGCAGCGCAGCCTCTTCGTCGTCCACGTAGCCATGGCACCCGGTCGTACGTCGTCGCATAAAAGATGGCGCGCGCTTCGCGTCGCCGTTGCTGTGCGAAGGCGATTGGAACACGCGTGGCCGTCTTCCAACCATGATAAGAATGTGAGACAGATTGGAAAAAAAGTACCGTACTTGCAGAAGGTCTTAGGGATGGATACCCCAGCCCTACATGTCTTGGCTCTCACCAATTACACGTGCAAGTCTAAGGAGATCCCAGGTCCTGATCCGCCGTTGCCTGAGATCGATGACAGGGTCTCATCAATGACGTACTTAGCGACGATCCGGCGCAAGCCTAGCGTAGCTTCAACACCAGCCCTGCGCTCCCCAGCATGCAACGCGCGTTTGCCATAACGGAACTTCAACGCTTCCCGTCCCCCGCAATGTGAAGAACCCCTATTGCATACGTATTCAAGCCATTTACGCCATCCTACTGGCGCTGCTTTACAGTAAAGGCGACATATCTTGTTTTGCCCACCTTTCAGGTACAGACCACGCGTGTCATTACACTGGCTGCCCTGTTTTGCGGACGGTCTGAACCTACTCAGGTGGTCTTGTACATGCATACGCAGATGCAGTGAGGTAGGGCTTGCGCAATGCCTTGAAATATTTACTGACCGTTGTCTCGTCACTTTCCTGGTGTTAAACCTGGTCACCGAGCTAGAGGTAAATAATTCACGGTTGGGCCACCGTGGATGGCCCGTATAACATTTGGGTACACTAGAAAGATAATACGCTATTATAGCTTGAAAAACAATCAGTTTGTTCGTAATGAACCATACGCACCGTAGAAAGCCATCAGAATACATGGCTTGGGGCCGTCAAGGCCGCACTAATTATTAGAATCAGCAAAGTGGAAGAAGAGGAGAAACTTGCAACCGTGTGACTAATGCCTGTACAAAGGCGAAGTCTTACCGAGGTGTTTTGGCCCGAAATGTTCATCCCAAAGGGAACAACCCCGCTTTGCCCAGGCGTCACCCCGGCGCCCTTGACGATTGCTTACTCTTCTATCCAGCGTCACTCCGGCGATGGTACGTCTGGCTGACTACGCGAGGCAGGAAGCAAAGCAGCCTTGCATTAACGATTTCAACGCCAACTCTACGGGTCGCGATTCTCCAAACACCTCGAGCAGCTGAGATGACCTCAACTACCCCGCCAAAACGACCCTTCGGTAGAGTGAGCAACCTTTCCGAGCCCAGCAGCGACGATCCATTGCAATTGCACAGGCCATTAACATTCTCGACGTGGGTAGATCCTCATTGTCGGAACCGGTCCTTCAGGGCTCATCCTCGCCATTCTTCTTGCCCAGCATGGTATCCGTTCGCTAGTTCTTGAGGCGTGGCCGCACTTGGACACGCGGCTGCGCGCGACACAGTATGGCGTTCCAGCAACACGGATATTCCGACGGGCCGGTATTCTCGAAGACATCCGGGCGCAGTCAATCGGATCGGCTGCATTCGGCAGCATCTGTTGGCGGCGTGTCGCTGACCAGAAAAAGCTTGTCACACTCGACCTGAGTTGCGTGGCAGATCATCCGGACCGTATGACCATCATCCCGCTTGGTGATCTTGTCCAGATTATGTATCGCCACTGCGTAGAGCGGTACTCCGGTCTAATAAATGTCAAGTTCGAGCACCGCGTCGTGGACGTTCGGCAGGACTCCGGGAAAGCGTGGGTGAATGCAGAAGTGGGAAAAGAGAAGACAAGGCAGTGCTTCGAGGCAGACTATGTTATAGGCTGTGACGGCGCCCGCAGTACGGTGCGTAAGTCGTTGTTTGGAAGCCACTGGCCTGGCGTCACATTCGAGCAGCAAATCATTGTCCAAAACGTAAGCTGCAGCCTGTTGCAAACTCAGGAAGCTCTTGCTGATGGTGTTTACAGATCTGGTATGATGGATTCGAGAAGCATGGATGGACCGGCGGGAACTACATGGTTGACCCGGACACATGGGGCTTGATCGCACGCCGTGGACTAGGCGGACTGTGGAGAATTACGTACGGCGACGACGGCGGCCTCAGCGACGACGAATACTTAGCTCGGCGTCCAAAGCGGTTGGAAAAGATGCTACCAGGCAACCCGACGCCAGAGCAGTACCGCATCGAAGCTACCAACATCTACAAGATGCACAATCGTTGCGTCGAGAAAATGCGCGTCGGCAGGGTGCTCCTCGCTGCGGATGCGGCCCACGTCAATAATCCCTGGGGAGGATACGGGTGCATGTCGGCTGTGCTGGATGCCGGAGGGCTGGCCGACTGCTTGATCGGATACTACGAGGGAAGAGCCGACGAGGATATACTCGATACCTACGCCGAGGTGCGACGCGAGAAATTCATCAAGTACGTTGACTCACGAAGCACGAGGAACCTGGAGCGGGTCTCCAAGTCAGACCCCTGGACAGTCCTCGAGACGGATAAGTTCTTTGCCATACTGAGGGGTCTTGAGGGGAACAAGCAGAAGACTAGAGAGTTCATGTTGGTGAGTGCAAACAGGCGTGATCACGACTGGATAGCAAATGACAACTAACAAGATCCATTATTTTAGAAGTGGTCCAGCATCGAATATGATTTTACGCAGCACTACAAAGAGCCATCAAAGGAAGCAACCCCGAATCAGCCAGATGCCTAGTCTAGTGCTCTCAAGACGAAGCAGTCGTGTAGTAAATGTCATTTCCCCACTTTCATCATTCACAGACAGACTAACAGCTAATATACAGTACGTAGGTAGACACAAGGAGCGGAAATTTGAGCAAGACAGAACAGTGAGTAACACAATTGCATCATGCAGAATCAGCGAGCCTTAACTTGTGCAATCCATTACCCTTAATCATCTGGCCGTCCTACATTCAAGTTAGCACCCGCAGTTCGAATAAAATCAATATCATCGCCGAGTTTGAGTTCATACCAGCATGGTCTCCCATCCAAACCAACTCAGGAACCACCCCACAGTCGTGAGCCCGCCCCGCCAGACTACGGCCCGTACCTTGTCCTTAAGCAGGTCGTTAACTATCTGGCGGGCATAGTCATCCGCATTTTGGAACCTAGCCGGACCCAGATACCCTTGCCCCTCGATCCAGGCCTTGAGCGGCGCATAGAGACTGTCCTCAGGCAGAGTGGGCGACGCATTGGTGAACAGGGAACTGCGCACGCTGCCAGTCTTGAGGGTGACCACCCGAACACGGAGCGGCGCCAGCTCCTTACGCATGCAGCGTCCCATGGCCTCGACAGCGGCCTTGCTAGCGCTGTAGGCGGCCATAAAGGGCGGGCAGAAGACGTCGTTGACGCTTCCCATGTTCGCGACGATGCCCCGCGCCGCTAGAAGGAGCGGCAAAAAGGCCCGCGTGACAGCCCATACGCCCAGCACGTTCACCTCAAACACGCGTCGCGCCTCATCGACAGGTGTGTCAGCGAATGGCAATGCCGAGAGCACGCCAGCGTTATTTATCAAAACGTCCAACCGCCCGCCCGTGGCTGCGGCGACGGTCGCTTGCGCATCGGCAATCGACTGCGCCACCGTCACGTCTAGCGTCAGCGTGCGACATCCGAGAGTGACCAGCGCGGGGTCGATTCCGTTCGGCGACCGCCCCGACGCGTAAACGGTATGTCCGCGCATGCGGAACTCGCGCGCCAAGGCCGAGCCGATGCCGCCAGGGCTGCAACCCGTGATGACGATGGTTTTGGGTGCCATTTTTCTCAGCCAATGATATACAGAACAGTGTGCGTTCAGTTCTTAGCTGCTTAAGAAAGATCGAACGGCTACTACCGCGAAAGAGAAAATGACGAAGGTAACTCGATTCCGTATCTTACAGGTGGTCAAGGAAACAGCCGGCACTTATTGATGGCCAGTTCTTGTGGAAGGAAGAGCAACTAATTGATACTGGGATCCTGATTGGGTGACGCGTTGACCGCCATGCCCCTCCATGCTCCGTTTGTCGTTGCCTTTGTATGTACTCCGTACATACAATGCAACATACCGATTGGATGAAAGAATAAAGTAGTTTGGCGATCACTGTCCAGAAATGTGGTCTTAACATTCACTCTAGTAGCATACAAGCTCGAACGTTTTTATTCAGTGGAGAAATTTTCTTCATGGTGTCCGCATCGGTGTCATAGAACTGGCGCAGCGCAACCCAGCGCAACCCAGTTTTGCGGTTGCATAACGCCGATTGGACGACAAAGATAAGGTACCTACGTATCCAGGTATATTGCAATATAGGAAGCCGAAGGGCCAGCTTCAGCTACCTGTTTCCTTTTGTGCATATTGTGCAACCGCAGGCTGCTGTCAGCTCGACAGTTCCTTTTGGGGGCCGGGAAATCGAGTTGACTGGCTGGTATCGGTGGGGTCGCGAATCGGCGACTTCGAATGGCTGGCAACCACGGGGCAGAACTAAAAAGAAGTCAAAGGAGGAAGAACGAAAAGGGGTGGAAAGAAGGGAGATTGGAAAGGTCTAAGATCATGGTTATCTTATATATGTACAGTCGGTGTCCGTAATAGAGCAAAGCATCCAGCAGTGGTATGTGTTGCTAATCCACTGATGTCGCAACAGTCACGTGTGCTAAAGCGTGCCGGTTCACGTGCTAGGTCATGTGCGCTTTGAATCATGCGTGCGCCCCATAATACAGGGCGCAGCCCATACAGATTACTAAGCTCTCTTTTGTCATGTATATATACTGCGAGCTTCGCTCACTCTCTTTTGTATCAATTAAGGAACTCTATTCAACCATTCCGTAGCGCTCTCCTCACAGGAAGTCCACTTTGCAGCTCATGCTTCTGCGTGACAACTGACATCTGGCGCTGATCGGCAACACCTGGCTCTAGTTTTTTGTCGTTCACTTGAACGCATGGCTGAAAGTTGGACCTACAGCTAGGTAGATAAAAGAGTACGTATCACATAAATGTCGCGTGTATGACCGAGGATGGTTCATCAGCGAGTCAACGACTATTGGCGAGATTCGCAACTTATCCCGTCCACTGCTTCTGGATCTTTATTGCTTCAGAGAATGGGTTGATTCCCCTAGAATCACTGACCTCGGCTTTGGTGACAGATGATTAATTGTGACACATTCATCCAGGCAGACGGGGGCATCGAAGTGACCGCATTTCTACGATAACGTCACTGACTCCTACTGTTCCCTGTCTATCACGGACGCCAGTCTGAGAATTTCAGTGGCCATTCACTTCTCTTTCACATCAGATTCCCATGACACAAAACCCGGGTCTCCTCCTCCTGCCCATTCAATTATTTCGGTGCTTGTGGCGTTGGCAGGTCTTCTGCACCTCATTGCCATCCCATAAATTCGCACCACTTCCGCATTCTCAACCTTTTGCACCAGAATTTTCACCCACAGAACACCATCAGCACATTGCACAATTTCACTTTGGTATGTTTATTTGTCCAGGCCGCTACATCAACGTCGGTGATACCAACTTCAATATCGCCCGTCGCAATGGCCTCTTCCAAGCAAACCAATGAGGCTACCTCGGTCTTCACCCAGCGTGAACAGGAGCTGATTGCCAACGCCATGCTGTGCATGAGGGAACTTCCGAATGTGAGTCGAGCCTCAGATTTGCTTGCGCAATCCCACCCAGCCCTCGTCTGTCTCATATCTTCACCCGATCAACTTATCAATCGTCATCTCATGATGGGCGTTCATTACATTTTCATCAGATAATCGGTCATTCACCATGAGCCAACCCGTTTGCTAACATGCCCGGAATGCAGATTGACTACAACAAGCTCGCAGAGCGCATGGGCATGCAGAATGTGCGGAGCGCCTCGAATGCTTGGTCTGCCTTGAAGAAGAAGCTTCTTGTTGACCAGGCCGACACCGACGGCAGCAACGGCAAGCGTAAGGCTGCGCAGAATGAAGACGGCAGTGGTGGTGAAGACAAAGACAACAAGGACGACGAAGCCGCACGCCCTGCCAAGCGCGGCCGTGGCCGTCCTCCCAAGCCTGCCGCAGCTGCCAAGAAGGCGGCCACCCCGGAGAGCAGCCCTGAGAAGCTTGTGATCAAGAAGCCTGCCGTCATGAGCGCCCCCAAGGGCGCCAGGGCTAAGGCTACCAAGGCCGCTGGTGCCGCTGGCGCCGCTGGCAAGCGTGGGAAGAAAGGCGGTGTTAAAAGCGAGGCCGTCATCGACAAGGAGGAAGACACCGACGACGCCATGTCTGCGATCCCCGAGTTCAACAGCAACGAGACCAAGTCTGCCGACGAGGACGCGTCCTCCCAGCTGCAGCGCGAGGCTGCGGGTGTTGACACCGACAGCTGCTAAATCATTCTCGCCATCAAGTTTTCTCTCGTCCGTCAGGTTCAACGTACTGACAGCTCAGATTGGAGGAGGATGGTTCACGTGGAAGGTCTACGATGGGCAGTGATATTTCGGGTTTTGCATTTCCACTGGCTTGCTATGAGATGAGGGGAAGACTGAATTGTCTCTCCAGTTGCCGGATGTGGGTCTCAGGGTAACCTGTATGTATGTACACCAGGTGGAGAGGGTACATTATTGAATTGCTTGGTAGATATCTCATACTCCCATTCTTCTTAGATCGTCTTTGAGATGATCTTTTCCGTCGATGTTGCAAGTCTGCGTGCTTAGCTAGAGAACGTGTCTTGAGCTCATCGCCCATATCTACAGCTAAGGTATAGCTACAGGTACCTTGTACGTAAGCAGTGTACACGCGGAAAGCCATCTTCAGAACAGCGAGGAAATAGCATAAGCCTTGGACGTTCCCGTTGCACCCTATTGCCTCTCCATACGTGACATGAGTACATATTCACCGAGAACGATTGGGAATCTTTATGCTAGAGCACCAGGCTTTCTTGCCATGCGTGTATCCACACCCGTCCAAGCTCATGAAATTTCGCCTTTATGCGTCATCCTTTTTATCGAATGGCGTCGATCTCGCTTTGCAATGATTTCTGTCCGTCGCTCTTCTCCAAATCGATTTCAACTATGTGCTCCCTTGGGTAGGAGTCTCGGGTGTGAGTTCGTCGCATTTTGAGTGGCTGGCCGTATTCTCACTGCTCGCAGTCTCGCTTTGGTCTTTGCATTTTGCGCACCAACCAGTGGTCTTCTTGTAGCGCTTGACTCTGTGTGACGGTCGAGTCCAACCCGATCCCCACGCAGGTCGAGATGGGGTCGGCACGCACTCCATCTCCTTCACCTCCTCCGCGCCTACCTGGGCGCCGCAGCCCTGACAGAGGGTCCGAGTGATGCTATGACACATCGAGTCGGGTTTTATGATGAAGATAATAGGAGTCAGGCCAGCTGGTGCTTGTGATAGACGAGCATGCTTGTGTTGTGGGTATGTAGCCTGCACGATAGTAGTAGATTGTTGTTTCGGCGTGAAAATGAGTAAAGTACCTACTCAGGATTGGCTAAGGAAGTTCTGAGAGATTTTTGGAAATACCACGATGAGTTTGTGCCTAGCTACCTACCAGGTAGAGAAGGGGGCACAATGTCATTGTGGAGCCCATACAAAGCGAGGAACATCAAACCGCAAACCGAATGCGGAAAGACACAAAGGCGAGGCTTTGCCGCCCGAATCACAGCTGGTGATTCGTTTAGGTATACTAAGGTGCTTAATCTGCTGAACAGAACTGGAATCGGCGAAGTTTATCATTTTGTCAAATTTTTGTAAGGCGTCAAGATGCGTTACCACCAGCCGTTATGCGAATTGGATTCGTGATTCCGAGGTACCGTAGTTGCAACACGCTGTAGCGCTTGGCCCCTCTGGCGAATTCTGAGACTCTGACTTTATCAGTATGCCTCCTTCGTTTCTTCCACGCTTCTGCCATTTCTTTATCAGCCTCAACTCTCCCCTTTCTCACAACCCATGTATACTTCCAATATCCTGCCTTGGCAGTCTAAAGGGCTCTAGACGTCGTCCTTTCTTGAAGTGAGAGAATATTTTGGCAGGCCAGGAAGAGCGCTGTCCCTACGGGGATAGCCTTTAACCAATGGCATTTCCCCATTGCGCCAAGTACACCCACAAGTCTTTTCAGCAGCCACAAGCAGCCACGTCCAATTCCAGCACAACCAGGTCAATTTTGAAGCTTCAAAGCAGCGCAGTGGAACTTGCGAAAAATGAAGCACTTCTCATTCAAAAGAAGATGCTTCATTAAGTTCATATAAACGGCACGGCTCCAGTGCATATGCTGCACTTGTTTATATCGCGAAAAGAGGGCTGTTTGCTTCACAACTCGTGGTCAAAGAGAGCGTGTTCAGGGATCACAACCTATGGAGCGATCAGGGGGTCAATATATAGCGTTTACGCATTACTGCATCGAATATATCCCCGACGAGACAGCCTTCTTCACGCGGTTCTACAGGGTACTCAAATGAAGCGGTTACATCAAGGTCTCAGAAGACAAGCTTTTGCGACAAGTGCTGAGCGGTATGATACTGGGCTCAATTGCACAGCGACTAACATTCAAGTCCGAGATCTTCATGTCGTCCGACGTGTCAGATGTATGTCTCGGACTGCTCGAATTTAGCGCTTGTGCGTTATTGGGCACTATTTGTTGTGGCACTCGGAATCCTTGCAGCATGCGCATAGATCTCGGGTGGGGGAAAGCTCAGCTTGCACATCTTACCTGCGCGTATCCGTACGGTTAAGATAAAGCGCGTGTTGCCTCACCTGCTTTGGTTGTGCCAGTCCGAAAGGACGGAATACTGACCTGGTAGCGAGCGACCTCAGCCCGAGACTTCGACATGCATCCAGTCATTGTGCTAACCGTCGCGACCGGCTGTGCTCACCTCGCTGTCGTGTCTGTTCTGTCAGCCACACGAAGATGGGCTTCTCTTCGTAGGCTCTCACAGACAAGAGGATGCAAGGCTGCGCGAGCCGAGCAAGTATGGGATGTTCTCGGGATTCTGAAAATTATATCCGCCGTGCGCGCCGTCCTATCGGGCAACATTCTGGGCTACATGGACGATCTCTGGGCGACGCGCGGAGAGACATACGCGTCGAGCTTCCTCGGCCAAAAGGTCATCTTCACCTGCGACGCCGCCGCCGTGAAGCAGGTCCTCGTCAGCCGGTGGGGGGACTACTACGCCGCCAAGGGACTCCGCAAGCACATGTTCCGATACCTTGCGCCAGGGGCCATCGGGGCATCAGACGGCCAACCGTGGAAGCAGCTGCGCGGCATGTGGCGGGTCGAGTTCTCATCACTGAACGACATGTTTGATATCGCGTCACAAGAAGACCACTTTCAGAAGCTGGTGCGACTGATTCCGAAGGATGGCGGGGCCGTCGACATGCAGGCGCTATTCAAGAATCTGCTGATTGATCTGATAATGGCCATTTTCTTGGGCGAGCCAGTAGGCTGCCTCGTACCGGAACGCCAGTCAGCCGACAAGAAGCGCTTCGTAGAGTGTCTCGACATTGTCGCAGCGCGTATGGCCAAGGAAGGGTTTCTGGGGCCCGCGTCATTCTTCTACTTCGCTGGGCGGCGGGAGACTCTGCAGGCATCAGCGTACCTACGAGAATACGTGGAAAGAATCATCCGGCGGAAGTTGGAGGAGAGACAACACCGAATCAATAACCCAAACAGCAACCCAGTCCCAGGAAAATGCGTGCTCGAAAGTCTAATGGAGCGTACGACAGATGTGGCCGAGCTCAGGACGCATGTTCTGTCGCTCATGGTCGGCGCGAATGACTCTGTCGGGTCCTTCTTGTCGAGTACGATCTGGGCGCTGTCCCGCGACGCGAGGGTCTTTGCCAAGCTACGAGCGAGCATTCTAGACAATGTCGGCTTTGAGGCCCCGACATTCCAGCAGCTAAAGAGCTTCCCATACTTGAACCAGGTTCTTCATGAAGGTCAGTTACTGGTTCCAGACGATCCCCGCGTGCTGTTTGTTGATGGACTAACGGGACCTTGCTACGTGCCTAGTGCTGCGACTGTACCCGCCGCTCCCGTTCAACGCGAGAATTGCTAACAAGGACACATGGCTAGGCTCTGGAGGCGGCCCGGACGGGAAGGACCCCTTGCTGGTTAAGTGCGGACAGTGTGTCGTCTTCTCGGCATGGGGCAGCGCAGTGTCCGTAACTTTGGAGACGATGCGCTCGAGTTCTGGCCCGAGAGGTGGGAACACTTGAGAGAGAACACACCGGGGTTCTTCCCGTTTCTGATGGGGCCGAGGCAATGCTTAGGTCGTAAGTACCAGACCATGCGTTTGCACCATTGTGCTTCCCCCCCGGCCCACCCCCTGGAGTAACGGGATCATTAGTAAGATGAGTTAACAAAAGTCCCCCCTGCAGAACAATTCGCCATGCTACAAGCTACATACGCAACCATTCGCTTGCTTCAGACGTTTTCGCAGGTTGAGAGTAGAGATGAGCTACCATTTCAGCCGACCGTCGGTCTTTCTCTGGTACACAGGAATGGTGTCTCTGTTGCCTGTACCCCTGACCCACGAAACACCGCATTTTGAGGATGCTTCAGGGGATCGCCGTCCTAGCAATTATAATCTTCTGGGGGCCGCCATGACACTCTGTGAAAAGAGGAGAAATTGGAAGGTTGAACGGGGAAGAGACTTGGGATCTGGAGAAGTCTCTTGAGCGTAGGGGTGGATGACTTAGGAGACAGAGATTAATGGTGTGGCCTTGGGTAAGGTATGGTCGTATGGACAAGGTCTTGGGATGCGCGTTACACACCATCTTCGGATCTCCATTGAGGTAAACCTTCAGACGTGTCATATCTCATTATTATAGCTCTAGTTACCCAAAACCGCCTTTAGTCCCTGGCCCGGAATATCCAACCTACCTATCCATGGGAGTCCATATCATGACATCCGTCTACTAGCATCTGTACAACTCGCCAGGAGCTCGTCCACAAATGTGGTTACGTCGCCTTCCTTTTTGACCTCCACACGCGACAGCCCAAGACCAAGAACCGGGCTCACCTCTTTCATCTCATAGGCCTGATCAAATGACGGCGTCATCATGATACCTCCCCCGTGATTCGTCACGGCCTTCCCGTCAATAGTAAGTGAGTCCTCCTCAACGCTTACCGTCCCCGCACTCTTCCGCCGCGGCGTTGCTAGGCTTGTAGGTGACCGTGGAGGATGGTGGCCAGCCTTGTAGGTTTCCGGCGGCATCATGATGGTCGGCATGTTGGCCTCCTCGACGTCCACCGTAATCTCCTGCGAAACCATGATACCGCCAAACGGCGACAGCTGTTGGTGGTGTTGCTGTTGTTGACGCCGACTGTGCTTGGCCGGGCTCACACGCATTTCTTCGTACGGCGATTTCAGGCCAGGAGATGAATGCGAAGGCGACTCGCGGCCCCCGCCGTTGGTATTGTATTGCTGCATTGACGCGGCGCTATTGTTGTTGGACGGGGTAAACGTCATTTGTTCCCGGCTTGCAGAGACCAGGCTCTCGGATCCTTCATGACGGTGTCGCGCAGTGCTCGATGTAGCAGGCCGGGCCAGCCGGCGGAATGAAGGCTTCAAGGTTGATGGGATGATTGGGATCGAATACCTGCGGTGGCCGGCGAAGATGGGTGCCATCGACGATGCAGATGGCATGGAGTTTAGCAGGGGTGCGAGCTCGCGATGCACAGATCGCGCAAAGACCGCTTGGTGGGGCGAGTTCTTGTATACCAGCTGTTGCGTTTTGAAGAACTGCAAAGGCATGAACTCGCACTTTGGGGGGCTGACGCCGGCATGTATGGGGATCATCAGGCTTAATGTGACGAGCGAACAAGTGGCCGGCCGTGAACTTTGAGCCGAAGACCTGCACGGAACCTGAACAACTTTGGACACCAGCGTGGCATCGTCAAAGATGGGGTCGTAGAAGGTTGTTCGGAGATTTCTGGTCGCGTCGTGCAGCAGTGACGCGAACTTTGCGTCTTGCTGGCCGATGTCGCCTCGGTGTTCTAGTCTCTCCAGGAGAGATGAGAGCGACAGCCCGTCAAGGCGGCGGAGAAGGTCGAGGTGAGAGTGCCCCAGGCGAGCGAGGGGCATCTTGACGCTGGGCAGGAGGTTGCGGGCTTGTTTCCTGGCCAGGACATCGAAGCCAAAGCGATCAAGCCTTGCCCTGACGGCAAAAAGCCCAACGTGTACTCCTGGCTCCAGCATCGTGCCCTGCGGGTAACTGACCATGGCGCGCAGTCTCTCCTCGAGGTTTCCGCCCCGGATCTGCATGCTGGACCCGATGATGTGTGCAACTTGGTGCAGCTCCGCAAAGCAGTATCCAGCAGCCTCGAGCTTGCCAACAGCACGACTGCTCTCAACACTCCGCACAAGGAACATGAGGCACCCCTGGCCATGGTCTGTCCGACAGGCCAGGCCTTTCTCCACAGTGTCCTCCCGGCCTTGCTGCATGTCGTCCTTTGTGTTACTCTGCGAGCGCGTTCGTTTCGCGTCGTCGCTGCACTCGTACCGCGTCCACCCCCCGCCCGTGATGAAAATCTCATCCCACAAGATGCCAGCATCCGTAAGGCTTTCGTTCATCTTCCCAGCAAGCCCGGCCGCAGCGAGGCAGAAACGCTCGCGAAAGATGGTGTCGTAGTTGTCCACGGCATTCTCGTCTTCGCCTTCCAGTTCGATCCCCATGCTGGTTTTGCGCCCGTTGTGTGGCAGATGACCCAGATGACTCGCCATCTTCTCGACAAGATCTGTGATGCTCGGCCAGTTTCGAGAAGCCTGAAAGACCCAGTTGAAAAGGGGGTGGGCCGTGCTGAAGACATCGTCCTGCGTCTGGTGTTCCACCTCGTCGAGTCAGTAATGAGCTGTCAGACGGGGCCGGGAAAATGCGCACCCTTTGCAGAAACGTGCTTGTTATCTCCTCGCTTGGAAGCAGGCCATCCGGCGTTACCAGGATCCTGCCTTGGCGGTCGAACACAGCCGCCGCAAGAGTAATCCGCTGCGCCTTGCTGGCGTATCTCTTCCTTATCCGAGCCGAGTATATGGCAGTGCCTGCCATGACGAGGCAGGCCCCTACAGACTATGAGAGTGGTGAGTGGCCGGTGGGCATTGACAAGGGAGGAGACCCAGAGCTGGGGAGACCCAGAGCTTACCAGACATGCGACGACGATGACGGTGGTGTCCCGCGAAGAGTGGCCGCTGGCCGGGTTTGCGTGCAGCAGCCGGTACGATGTTCCCACGGCAGCACACCAATGCATGCCAGACACTGCACCAGCGAGCACAATCGCACACCCGATTCTCTTCCACCACGAGTTGGTCCATGCCGCCCTGAAGACGAAGAAGAGCGCAAGCGCGACGGTACTCGCCGCCGCCGCAATGATGGCGGCCCCGACAACATTAGGCACTGCGTAGCTGCATTGGTAGTTACTGATGGAAGCATTGCCGAGATAGTGCATGCCGCAGATGGCGCAGCCCGACAGCGTGCCCGACAGGCTGATGCGCCACCATCGTATCGGGTTGGTGGTGGTGATGACAAAGAATGCAACGAGCAGCACGACGATCGGCACGAAGAATGAGAGGGCTGTAGTGCCGGTCGAGTATGCGATCTGCAGCTCGGGCTCTCCGTCCAACAGCGTGATTGCTCGGTTGCCAATGTAGTGCTGTGAAGCCAGGCATGTCATTAGTGAGACATGTCAGATCCATCTCAGCATGAGTCGTGAACGGGCCACCGAGCCTCACCATGCACCAAATGGCAATCCCTCCCATCGATATGGCGGCGCCTAGTAGAAGGAGGCTATCGGGTCGTTAGTTTAGTCGCTGCTGGCATGTTGCTGAACAAAGAGGTGAGAGAGAGGTACGTGTTCCGTACTGGTTGTAGTGCCCCTTCCGAGACGTCCGGCGATTGATGAGCTCGAGCGTGCAGGCGGCGCCGATGAGACTGACGGCATAGCTGAGGGCCAAAAACCGCGACAGGAAGGAAAACGGGACGACCTGTCCGAGGTACTTTTCGTTGTGCGAGGCCTCCATCATACTCATGGGAAGTCGCGAGAACGACGACTTGCTAACATGCCAACATCTGGAGGACCTTTACTGTGTTTGCGAGGAAGGCGGAAATTTATGTAGGAGCCTCCGAATTGACGGGAGTTGCGTGGCAGCATGTTTCCAGGCATGCGACTACCTATACTGAGTCAATAGCATGGCAGCCAGTTCGAGCGGTAACTTGAACCCCACCCTGCAGCATCTGTTGGCGGCCCGATTCCATAGAAATCAAGCAGCCAAGTCCACACTTTGCAGCCTCAAAGCTGATGCAACCGAGGATCCGTCGCTTTGGCAAGGAAGAAGCATTGCCCTTGCATAATGAGAAGTCTTACCAGGCAAATTGCAGTCCGTGACATGAACCGTTGCTGGCGACTTCACGCGGGGAAGCGAAGATACGGGCGAAAATTACCACAGTACGAAGTAAATACAAGTCGATTATCAGCTACCGCAGCGATACGAGTCCCAACCCCCCCCGACGCTCAGGTCGCCGACGAGGCGCAAATCGAGCCAGTCGCTGATCGTCCAATACCAGGTACCTGTGGCTGCGGCCGTTCTGGCCCAGTTGGTCGCGGTGAGGGGGATTTTTGGCGGGTTAGGGTTTTGTATGTTCCCCGTGACGCCCTCTTTAGAGGAGAGCTTCCTGTGTAATAAAACAAGACATAAGAAGGATGAATATATATCTCCACTGGCTGGCCGATAGGACCCAGCCAGGAGGCTGATAATGTCTGGTGAGCCTTCAGAAGAAGAAGAGAAGAGAACCCTCCCCGCAGCAAAAACCCGCAATATATCGTCATATACACTTGGTCCGTGTGCCTGCCTCCAATAGTAAGGAGCTTTCTCATTCTCGTAGCGCACATACATAATACCGAACAGATCTTGAATGTCTGGGGCCCGGGTCTTTTATATCGACATTGGTTAGCAGATAATTAGTAACAGCAACGAAAAAAATGAACATGTTGTGCCAATGTCACCAAGTTTTTAAAGAGCGACTGTTTGTAGATTAACTAGGTATCTAATCCATGTGCAATAAGCCAAGCTTAAACCAGGACGAACTATGTAAAGAGAGCGTTGGGGGGACAGAAAACAATGTGTGTGTGTGTGTGAAAGTATTAGTGTTATGGCCAGCCCCGAGCCGCAAGTCCTCCCCAAAACAAAGAAGCGGCAGCTGGAACAGATAAATGTCCGCGCCCGAAGTAAAGAAATCCCCAAATCCATGTGCCATGTGCCGGTGTGTGTTAAGCTTAGTGTTTGTTATGTTCCTCCTCATCTCTCCCAAAGGGCGAGTCTGCGGTTCGATGACCCCTCCGGGACGGGGGTTGCGCTCCTTGGTGGGCTCCCCGGGGCGGGGGTCACGGCCGGAGCCGAAGAATTATCGTTCTTGGGTTTGTCAAACCGGAATCCCTCAGGCTTCCACCGAGAAAATAGCCAGTAGTGTTCCGACACTGCATAACCCCCCGTGCCCGGGGTGACCGATGGATCGTTTTGCGGCTTGGCGTCCTTGGGGACCTCCCCAGACCGCTTCTTTTCCTTGAACTCCCGGTAACCCTTGTGCTTCAAGCAGTGTTCGAAGGCTGTATGAAGAATGACCCTGTGGCTGAACGGCTCGACAGGGAGTCCATTGGCAGCTTTTGCCTTCTTTGACCGCTCGACTGCCCCCTTGGCGATATCGCATTCTTCAACCTTCACGTCGCGGTGCGGCGGCCTGCCCTCCTCATTCTCAAAGCACTCTCTGCAACATGCTCTTTGTATCTGGCACATGATGAACCTTGAGAAAAGAAGGAGCGTTGATGGAGTTGGTTTGATGGGGTTGGTTTGATAAACTGGTTTGAGTTCTGAGTTTCGATGGTGGAAGTAGTTGATGTGTCAAAAAGGTGAGAGTTTGAGCAGCTTAGGCGATGGGGCAGAGCATTTACAGATGGGCGACATCCCCCCTCCCAGAGCAACTTCTATTGAGAGCATGTTGAGGTGAATCAGGCCGCTTTGCTCTGCGCGAGAAGATGTGTTACGCAGATGCGGTAGCTGCAGACCCTGTGAGCAGAGCGTTGCGAAAGGTTGAAAAGAGTTCCTTAATTGATCTAAAAGAGAGTAACGAAGGTCTTGTTAGATGGAGCGCATGGAAAGTGGAACCCGGGCACGTGTTGGATCATGTGACCTATGGTCAGGGAGCCCTCCATTGAACCAAGGCCAATTGGGCCTAGCCTACGGAGCGCTTACAAGCAGTGGGGAAGTCCGTCGGAGTTCCCCAGCAGTATTCCAGTACTACTAGCCTCCCAGTCACAGTTGCAGTAGATTAATCAAGAAGAAGACCAAGATTGCAGTACCCAAGAAGATTGTTCCATTGATGCGCTGTGAGCCATACTTCCAATAGTTATGAGCCCGGCCCGCAGATAACTTCCAACTGCGTCAGTACTATTGTTTATCGCTTACACGCGCATCAATTCCTCCATTCAGAACCCAAGAAAACCAACAACATGGCTGCCGCCAACGAAACGAAGATTATCCTCAAAAGCTTAGACGAATGGGAAGAATGGCGTGCTTAATTCAAGGCCGAGGCAGACGCCTCATGCCTATGGGAAAAGATCGACCCTAACACCAGGGAGCCCTTTCTCACGGCCCCTGAACGTCCTTCCCTGGGCGAGTTCGAGAAGAAGAGAATCATCACACGTGCAGGAAGTGGAAGTCGCTCCTATAGAACGAGGGCATTATTAACCAGTGCAGCTACCGAAGAGAGCATAACTGTGGAAGAAGTGGACCTAAGCGGTACCCTAGCCACGCACTTCAACCAGCTAACTAACGCTAGCCGATCCTCTTTTAACATGGCCTAGACTATATTTAACTAAGACAACCGCGACTACGAAAAGGAAATTAAGGAGATCCAGTCGGTTAAGAAATGGATTAAGTTAACTATCAGTCCCTACTTATTTAGAACGTGCTGCGAGACGACGACTAAGGTTAAAACCTGGTACGTAAACTTAAAGGAGCACGTAAGAGTCTCGGAAGCAATAGATAAGAAGGATGCTCGAGATAAGTATAGGGCGGCTATTAAGCCACTAGTTAAGGCACTATGAAACATGCTTTAATAGATCACGGCGTGGGAGTAGGTAATTAGCTTAGCTTAATAAAAGAAGGTCTTTAACGTTTAAAGCTTTAACGATTAGTTCGACGACTTTATTAAAGCCGTTAAGGATGTTAATTAAGAGAGCTAATGTTAATCGTATTAAATCGCTTACGACGTTAAGATTAAAAATAACGATCTTACTTATAAATAATTAAGTAATGATTTTATTAAAGAAGTTAAAAGCTATATATTTAACTTATAAAGAAAGATTAATAAAGAAAGCTTATTCGGCTCGACGTATTTAAGAGATTAGCTAAGTGATAAAGAGAAGAAAACTTTAAAAGGAAAAGGAGGAAGAAAGAGTAAGAGGAAGCTCTTAAATAACGAGAAAATAAGGTGCCGTACGTGTAAGTAGGATAACCACCCTCTCGCTAAGTGCTATTATATATTCTTAAACCTTAAGCTATATTAGTTTAACCTTAATGATAACACGTAAAAGCTTATAAACGCAGCTCTTAAAAAGGATAAAGACCTTAAAAAGGAAGTTAAGAAGCTTAAGAGTAAGAAGAAAGTAAAGAAAAATAAGAGAAAGGATAACCCGAAGGCTTTTAAGCTTAAGAAGGAGCAATCTTAACTACTTCGGAGGATAGCCGAGATTAAGGCGAGTTTTATAATTATAATGAGATTAACGTTCTTAATTTAAAATTATCCTTTATTATACTTAATAATCCTTAACTTTAATTCCACCCTTTATATCTTTAACTAAATAAGCCACTTCCTTAACTTAAGAAAGGCTGCGTTAAGTAAGTGCGTTTAAGCAGGCGATTATTAAATTTAATTTTAAGATATAATAAGGTGGATATATAAGTGTAAACACTAATAAGTGGTATTAAAGTACTGTAACTATATAATATAGCATATTATAAAGAGATTATATATAACTTAGTTTTCTTACGAAGACTACGTTAAAAAGGTTTTTATTAAGATAATAAGTTAACGCTTACGCTTCTTAAATAATTAGATAAATTAGTCTTATACGTTTTACTCGATAAATATAACTAATTTATAATCGAGTATATCTTAAAAGACTTTAATAGAGCAGCGTTCTACACGCGTAAGAACAAATTTAACATATAAACTAAAAGATAATTAAGCCGAGTAAAGGCGCTTACGTAACACCTTCGCTTTAACTACCTAAGCCTAAGAGCACTTAAGCACTTAGTTAATTGCTCTTAAGGGGTACGCTTTAAGGGCAAGTAAAAGGGCCCTCTCATGATTAAATGTGACGCATGCACCCTTAGGAAGATAAAGCGCTAAGTATAGCGTGCGCCACGGGAACTGCGCGAGGAAGCAGGAGAAAGACTAGTAATAAATTTCTATAACTAGCTAAAGGACAAGTAAGGATATAAAAGCATAATGTTAGTCACCTGTTGGAAGACTGGCTATTGTTAGGACTTTTACCTGTAGGATAGAACTTTAGAAGCTATTATCACAGTGCTATAAGTGCTCTTTAAAGCGCTGGAGCCTTAATATGGGATTAAAGTTAAGGTTATTAAGTGTAATAATGAAATCATTACTATTAAATTATAAGTTAAGCAGTTTATTAAGCTTTAAAGCATTAGAATTAAGCCTTCACCTCCTTATAGATAAGCGTTAAATAATAGAGCTAAATAGTTAAAGAGTATAGTAAAGAATAAGGTGCGCTTAATAAGAATAGGCTTAAAACTTTTAAAGGATCTATAAAGGGAGATTATAAAGATAGCAATATATCTATTAAACCACACTCCTCGTTATAAAACTAACTAAAAGACGCTATTTAAATGCTTCCACTTAAAGGATAAGGAGCAGCGTAAGCTAAATTAAGCCCACCTTAAGACCTTTAGCTATAAAGCCTTTATAATAATTACGGAAGTAATAAAGAAAGAGAACTGGGTTAAGAAGATAAATCTTAAAGCGTAAATTGATTTCTTAATTAGTTATAACTTTATAAACGTTTATAAGATTTAAAATCTAAAGACTAATAAAGTTATTATTATTAAGGACGTAATATTTAATAAGAGTAAGACTTTTAACGGTAACTTAAAAAGCTTAAAGGATAACATTCGTTAAATGGACTTAAAAGTGCTTACGTGCTTACTTTAAAAAAGCTTCATTAATTAAGAAGAGTAGGTTTAGTTAATGTAAGAAGAGTATTAAAAAGTATAAGATTTAAAAGATCTTATAAAAGGAGAAATTAAGGTTAAACTATTAGAAGGTTATGCTTATTAAGATGTTAAACTATAAGAAGCAGTTAATTAAAGCATTAATAAGTAGAGTGAGAAGCTTTATATAGAAGTAAGGTTTAAACTCCTTCTTACTTTACTACTTTCATTATTAGCTATAATGCTTATAGCTATAATCAGACTATTAAGGAAGCTGCTTTAATTAAGGTTAAACCTTAAGGGACGCCTTATAAGAGAGCTAAGAGTAGTAAACTAATTAAGGCGGGCAGATTTAAGGGATGCTTTTAAGGAGCCCTTAAGTACTTTTAAGGAGCTTAAATCTACGGAAGAAAATCTTTTAATTGGATCGAGTATAGTTATAAGCGCTAAAGAACTGTTAAGCGTAAGCCGGTAAAAAGGACCCTTAAAAGAAAATGTTAAAGGCGCTAAAGACCTACTAAACGTAAGCTAATTAAGGTTAAAGCATTCTTTAAGTGCTCTTAAGGTTTATTACTTAGATTGTTAGTAAGGCGCCTTTTACATAAGTATTAAGGCGAGTATAATAAAAACCTTAAAAAGAAAAAAGAAGCACCTTATAAGAACTTAAATAAAGAGACTATTACAAAAAAACCTTTATATAGTTTATAAAAGCGATCTTAAGCTAGCTCTTAAGAGCTAGAAGGAACTTAAGAATCACTTTATAAGCGCGTTATTTAAAAAAGTAGAAAAAGTGTACTTACGCAGTTATAAGGATATAAAGTCTTAAGAAGAAATTAGTTTACGTAATTTAAGGGCAAAAGGCTATAAAATTCTTAACTGTAAATAGGTGTACGTATATAAGTTTAATAAACACGGTAGGTTTAAAAAAGTAAAGGTAAGGCTAGTTATTTAAGGTGATTAGCAGCTCTTTAATCCTTACGTAGGCAGTTATATAATAACCCTTATTAAGAGATCCTTTTAAATGCCAATAATGATCGCGGCATGCTTCAATCTAAAGCTACTGTAATATAACGTAATTAACGCATTTATTAACGTAAAGCTCGATAAAGACGTGTTTATAAGAATGCCCTTAAGTTATAAGAAGGTAGGCACTATTCTTAAGCTTAAGAAGGCTCTTTATAAGCTTTGGCGTTTATTATTACTATAGTAAAGATTTCTTATATAAATCTTACGCACTCTTAGCTTTAAAGCAGTTCCTTACAAGCCCTGTTACTTTATAAGAGATAGAGTGCTCTTATTCTTTTACGTTAATAACATTACACTAGCGTTTAAAAAGAAAGATAAAGCAGTTACCCTTAAATTAATCAAGCAGTTAAAGAAGAGCTACGAGCTTATTAAAGGCAACGAACTTTAATAGTTTTTAAGCATTAAAGTACTTAAAGATAGGAATAAGAAGCTTATTTAACTCTCTTAATCTTTATATATCGATAAAATAGTTAATTTAATATAAATAAAGTAGGTAATAAGCACTCTTATAATGAAAGAAAAGCTCCTTCCATTCGAAGGCCTTACTATTAAAGCGGACATCATAAACTACTTAAAGAAAATAGGATACTGTTATACGCAGCGATGATTATAAGACCTAACGTAGCTTTCGCCATCTTATAGCTAGCACGTTTTATAATGAACCTTAAACCTACGCACTATGTAGCCGCCGATAGGGTGCTTTTATACTTAAAAGAAACTAGTCATTTAGCGCTTTAATATAAAGGAGAAAATAACTTCTGAGTCGCTAACGATGCTTCCTTCGCTAATAATAAGACCGATTATAAGAGCTCTTAAGCTTACGTTATAAAGCTATTTAGTAAGATAATTAGTTAAAGAGCAAATAAGTAAGAAATGGTTATAACGTTAATAATAAAAGCAGAGCTCTTAACGCTTTCATAAGCAGCTAAGGAGGCTTTATTCGTAAGTAGATTACTTAAGAAGTTAGGTATTAGTTTAAATGATAACTATATTAAGATCGAATATAATAACACGTAAATGATCTGCTTAGTAAACGTAAAGATCATTACCCTTAAGACTAGCTTATAGCATATGGATATTTATAATCATTAGCTTCATTAAAAGGTGTAAAATGGAAAGATCATAGTTTATTACACTAAGAGCGTAGAGTTAATAGTGGATGGCTTAATTAAGGTACTCCTTAAAGGAACTTAAGAGAGCTTCATTAATTAAATGAATTTATAAGACGTAAAGGAGCTGTTAGAAGTATGGCTCACAGCGCATTAATGGAATAATCTTCTTAAGTACTGTAATCTTAGTCTTCTTATTTAATCTACTGTAACTGTATTATAATTAGGAGGCTTAAAATACTGGACTTATTATTAAAGAACCTAAAGAATCTAACATTTTAACTATTCCGAATGCTCCGGTCACTCTATAAGTTCTAACTAATCTAAATGCTCTGGTCGCTTTATAAGCTAGGCTTAATTAGCCTTAGTTCAATAAAGCACTCCTTAACTATAAGTTACATAATTTAACACGTGCCTTAATTCCACTTTCCATATGCTCCATCTAATACACCCCCTTAAGTAAGCCTATAAGGCGTACCTAACCTACCTGTAATAAAGCTATTCTTAATTATCTCCTTCGTTAAATCTTTCCTCCATTAGGTTCTTAAGATCTCCTTCTCCTTTCCTTCATTCAATGAGCAACTCCCGTATATCCTATAGATTTATTTAATTAATGAAGCTCTCTTAAGTTCTTTTCGGAAGCACCTTAATCAGGCCATCCACTATTAACTTTACGCTCTTAGTATAACAGACTGTGATCTTTCCATTCTGCACCTCTTAACGAAGCTAATAGTTATAAATATCTATATATTATAAGCTAGTCTTAAGGGTAGCGATCTTTACGTTCATTAAGCGAATCGTTTACGTATTATCACATTCGATCTTAATATGGTTATCGTTCAGACTAATACTTAACTCCTTAAGCAATCTACTTATAAATAGAGCCTCTTTAGCTACTTATAAAAGCATTAAGAGCTCTGCTTCTATTATTAACGTTATAACTATCTCTTACTTATTTGCTCTCTAACTAATCATCCTATTAAATAGCTTCATAACATAAGCTTAAGAGCTCTTATAATCGGTCTTGTTATCGGCGAAGGAAGCGTCGCTAGCGACTCGGAAGTTATCTTCTCCTCTATATTAGAGCGCTAAATAGCTGGTTTCTTTTAAGTATAGGAGCATCCTATCGGCGGCCGCATGGTGCGTAGGTCTAGGGTTCATTGTGAAACGTGCTAGCCGTAAGACGGCGAAGGCTACATTAGGTCTTATGATTACCACTACGTACAACAGTAATCCTATTTTCCTTAAGTAGTTCACGATGTCCGCTTTAATAGCAAGGCCTTCGAATGGAAGGAGCTCTTCTTTCGCTATAAGAGTGCTTATTACCTACTTTATTTATGCCAGATTAGCTATCTTATTAATATATGAAGATTAAGAGAGCTAAATAAGCTTCTTATTCTTATCTTTAAGTACTTTAATGCCTAGGAACCATTAAAGTTCATTGCCTTTAATAAGCTTATAGCTCTTCTTTAACTACTTAATTAATTTAAGGGTGATTACCTTATCTTTCTTCTTAAACGCTAGTATAATGTCATTAACGTAAAAGAACAGGAGTACTCTATCTCTTATAAAGCAACAGGGCTTATAAAGAACTGCTTTAAAGCTAAGAGTGCATAGGGTCTATATAAAAGATCTCTGCCACAGTAATAATGAATGCCGAAGCTTATAAAGAGTCTTTTTAAGCTTAATAATGGTGCCTGCCTTCTTATGACCTAAGGGCATCCTTATAAATACGTCCTCGTCGAGCTTTACGTTAATAAAAGCATTAACTGCGTCGTACTGCAGTAGCTTTAGATCGAAGCATGCTATAATTACTATTAACATTCGAAAGGATCTCTTAATAAAGGTTACTATATAACTGCTTACGTGAGGATTAAAGAGCTGCTAATCACCTCGAACAACTAGCCTCACCTTTACCTTTTTAAACTTATTATGCTTATTAAACTTATATACGTATACTTACTTATAGTTAAGGATCTTATAGCCTTTTACCCTTAAATTACGTGAACTAATTTCTTCTTAAGACTTTATATCTTTATAGCTACGTAAGTGCACTTCTTCTGCTTCCTTAAATAACGCGCTTATAAAGTGATTCTTAAGTTCCTTATAGCTTTTAAGAGCCGGCTTAAGATCGCTCTTATAAACTACGTAAGGGTTCTTCTTTAACAATCTCTTTATTTAGGTTCTTATAAGGTGCTTCTTTCTTCTTTTTAAGGTTTTTATCACACTCGCCTTAATATCTACGTAAAAGGCGCCTTACTAATAATTTAAGTAATGAACTTTAAGAGTAACTAGAGAATGCTTTAACCTTAATTAACTTGCGCTTAATAAGTTTTTAGCGCCTTTAACATTTTCTTTTAAGGGTCCCTCCTACCGGCTTACGCCTAACAGTTCCTTAGCGCTTATAGCTATATTTAATCTAATTAAAAGATTTTCTTCCACAGATTTAAGCTCCTTAAAAGTACTTAAGGGCTCCTTAAAAGCACCCCTTAAATCTACCCGCCTTAATTAGTCCACTACTCCCAGCTCTCTTACAGGGCATCCCTTAAGGTCTGGCCTTAATTAAAGTAGCTTTCTTAATGATCTAATTATAGCCGTAAGCATTATAGCTAGTAGTAAAGGTGGTAGAGTAAGAAGGAGTTTAAACCTTACTTTTATATAAAGCTTCTCGCTTTATTTATTAACGCCTTAATTAACCGCTTCTTACAGTTTAGCATCCTAGTAAGCATAACCTTTTAGTGGTTTAACCTTAATTTCTCCTTTTATAAGATCTTTTAAATCTTATACTTCTTAATACTCTTTTTACACTAGCTAAACCTACTCTTCTTAATTAATAAAGCTTTCTTAAAGTAAGCACGTAAGTACTTTTAAGTTTATTTAATAAATATTATCCTTTAAGCTTTCTAAGTTACCGTTAAAGGTCTTACTCTTATTAAATATTACGTCCTTAGTGATAATAACTTTATTAGTCTTTAGATTCTAAATCTTATAAACGTTTATAAAGTTATAGTTAATTAAGAAACTGATCCACGCTCTAAGATTTATCTTCTCGACCCGGTTCTCTTTCTTTATTGCTTTCATAATTATTACGAAGGCTTTACAGTTAAAGGTCTTAAGGTAAGCTTAATCTGGCTTACGCTGCTCCTTATCCTTTAAGTGGAAGTATTTAAATAGCGTCTTTTAATTAGTTTTATAGCGAGGAGTGCGGTTTAATAGATATACTACTATCTTCGTAATCTCCCTTTATAGCTCCTTTAAAAGTTTTAAGCCTATTCTTATTAAGCGCACCTTATTCTTTACCATACCCCTTAAGCATTCAGCTCCATTATTTAATGCTTATATATAAAGAGGTGAAGGCTTAATTCTAATGCTTTATAGCTTAATGAACTACTTAACTTATAGTTTAATAATAATGATTTCATTATTATACTTAATAACCTTAACTTTAATCCTATATTAGCGCTTTAACGCTCTAAAGAGCACTTATAGCACCGTGATGATAGCTTTTAAAGTTGTATCCTGTAGGTAAAAGTCTTAATAATAGCCAGTCTTCCGATAAGTAACTAACATTATACTCTTATATCCTTACTTATCCTTTAGCCAGTCGTAAAAATCTATCACTAGTCTTTCTCTTGCTTCCTCACGCAGTTCCCGTGGCGCACGCTATACTTAACGCTTCATCTTCTTAAAGGCATATACGTCGCATTTAAAGGTGCGAGGGCCCTTAAGGCGCACCCCTTAAGAATAGTTAATTAAGTGCTTAAGTGCTTCTGAGCTTAAGTAGTTAAGGCAAAGGTGTTACGTAACTACCTCGGCCTTACTTAATAATCTTTTAGTTTAAGTATTAAATTTATTTTTACGCGTGAAGAAAGCTACTTTATTAAAGTCCTTTAAAATATACTCGATTATAAATTAGTTGTATTTATCGAGTAAAACGTATAAGATTAATTTATTTAATTAGTTAAGAAGCGTAAGCATTAACTTATTATCTTAATGAAAACCTCTTTAACGCAGTCTTTATAAGGAAATTAAGTTATATATAATCTCTTTATAGTATACTACATTATATAGCCGCAGTACTTTAATACCGCCTATTAGTATTTACACCTATATATTTACCTTATTATATCTTAAAATTAAGATTTAATAATCGCTTACTTAAACGCACTCGCTTAGCGCAGCCCTTCTTAAGTTAAGGAGTCGGCTTATTTAATTAAAGATATAAAGGGTGGAATTAAAGTTAAAGATTATTAAGTATAATAAGGGATAATTTTAAATTAAGAACGCTAATTTTACTATAGTTATAAAACTCGCTTTAATCTCGGCTATCTTTTAAAGTAGTTAAGATTGCTCCTTCTCGGGCTTAAAAGCCGTTAAGTTATCTTTTTTATTCTTCTTTACTTTCTTCTTACTTTTAAGCTTCTTAACTTCCTTCTTAAGGTCCTTATCCTTCTTTAAAGCTACATTTATAAGCTTTTATATATTATCGTTAAGGTTAAATTAATATAGCTTAAGGTTTAAGAACACGTAATAGCACTTAGCGAGAGAGTGATTATCTTACTTACATGCATGGCACCTTATTTTTTCGTCGTTTAAGAGCTTCCTCTTCCTCTTTCTTCCTCCCTTTCCTTTTAAAGTTTCCTTCTCTTTATTACTCAGCTAATCTCTTAAGTACGTCGGGCTAAATAAGCTTCTTTTATCGATCTTTCTTCGTAAGCTAAATATATAACTTTTAACTTCTTTAGTAAAATCGTTACTTAATTATCTGTAAATAAGATCGTTATTCTCGATTTTAACATTATAAGCAATTCAGTACGATTAGCATTAGCTCTCTTAACTAATACCCTTAACGGCTTTAACGAAGTCGTCGAATTAATCGTTAAAGCTTTAAATGTTAAAGATCTTCTTTTATTAAGTTAAGCTAATTACTTACTCCCACGCCGTAATTTATTAAAGTATATTTCGTAGTGCTTTAACTAGTGGCTTAATAGCCGCCCTATACTTATCTTAAGCATCCTTCTTATCTATTGCTTCCGAGACTCTTACGTACTCCTTTAAGTTTACGTATTAAGTTTTAACCTTAATCGTCATCTCGTAACACGTTTTAAATAAGTAAAGATTAATAATTAACTTAATTTATTTCTTAACTAACTGGATCTCTTTAATTTCCTTTTTATAATTATAATTATCTTAGCTAAATACAGTTTAAGTTATATTAAAAGCGGATCAGCTAGCATTAATTAGCTAGTTAAAGTCCATAGCTAAGGTACCGCTTAAGTCCACTTCTTCCATAGTTATGCTCTCTTTAATAGCTACACTAGTTAATGATGCCCTCGTTCCATGGGAGCGACTTCCACTTCCTACACATGTAATGATTCTCTTCTTCTTGAACTCGCTTAAGGAAGGACGTTTAGGGGCCATGAGAAAGGGCTCCCTGGTGTCAGGGTTGATCTTTTCCCATAGGCATAAGGCGTCTGCCTCGGCCTTGAATTAAGCACGCCATTCTTCCCATTCATCTGAGCTTTTAAGGATAATCTTCGTTTCGTTGGCGGCAGCTATGTTATTGGTTTTCTTGGGTTCTGTTGGAAGTCACGGCTTACTTGCACACGTTCAATTAAGGTCAAAAGTAGTATCTTGCTTGTGTTCTATCTTCTGGCTGGCTAATTGCTAGCTTGCGCAGTCTATATAGGAGGGAGCTTCGGAACAGCCATTCTATTAATGGATCATCATTCACCCACATTTATGGGCCTTCGGGCTAACTGGCCAATTAGACTTCTCTAGCTCCCGGGCGCTCCCTATCTCCTGCGCTGAGCGCCCATTCCATGACTT
>MU853909.1:0-92017 GCA_033297225.1 Diplogelasinospora grovesii | reverse complement strand
ACAGGACGCACACCCTCGACACAGGTCAAAGCCGCAGCAGCACCGGCCCGCTCACGAACAAGGAAACTCTCAGAGTCGAGATTCGGGTTATGAACGGTCTGTTTTTGCTGGTTGGTTCTATGTGTAAGGTAAGGTACATAGGAGTAGATACACGTGCAGATACTAAAGTAAGGCACCTTATGACGCAGATAGATGTATACCTACAGGCAGCTAGTCATCGCTCAGCGAAGGATCTGCAGAAGGAGTCTCGATTTTTGGAACCCGGAGAACATCGTTAATAGCCAGAATTCTGTCCCAAATGCGCCACAATTAGCGACTGAGGTTCACCGCATCGCCTATCGATGACCACATGTTTCATTGGTTTTAATTGCAGGGCCGGATTCGACACAGGTGCAGGATACGTAATACTCCTTAAGTGAGTCCCGATGTTTATCTTTTTGGGTAGGTAAGTAATTGAAGGTTGTGAAACATAGTCTTGTTGCCAGTCTTTTCTACCTACATGTAGGTACAGGTAGTTATTGCAGGTGCGTTCTTTTCTGCACCGTAAGTACCTACCTACACATGCAACGGACGGAACGCTTCCTCTATCAGATGGCGAGGTGCATTACGCGTTTCTGCCTCGCCTCTCGCCTCCGCCTCCTTGGGCAGCGTCGTCGCCCATTGCATGCGTCCCTGAAGGAGTGGCCGTGCACACGACGGCATGTTCTGTCAGTGAATTGCGGTATTCTCGGCTTTCTAAGTAGGCTCATGGTGAGTTAGTGACAGCTGATCTGATCGCGGAACTCGGTAACTGTAAGTTCGTGCCCGGGAACCATGAGGAGTGAAGAGTATCGCCTTCAGTGATGTCACACGCGCTCTGTCTGGAACTGACGTGATGTGAGTGTACTGAACTGCGTACATATATAATAGTGACTAATTACAGGTTGGTGCAGTAACAACAAACTGCAAACTGCAAACATGGGTCATGGCAGCTGCATTAGCAGACAAATATATATCATTAGATATAGGAAAGGTCGTCATCTTGGTCAAAAATCCCCGCCAGCATCGCGCAGCAGCTTAGCGATAGCCTGGTGCCCGAGCTTAGTAGCTAACGACAGCGGCGTTTGACCCCCTTCATCTTTCACGTTGACATCAACCTTCCCGCTATCGAGCAGCAGCTTAACGACAGCCTCGTGCCCGTGCCCGTACATGGCAGCTAACGACAGCGGTGTCCAACCATGTTCATCTCTTGAGTCGGTATCGACCTCACCGCTATCGAGCAGCAGCTTAACAACGGCCTCGTATCCGGTCCCGGCGGCATACGATAACGGTGTCAGATCGTCTTTATCCTTAAGATCCGCTTTAAAGCTCTTCTGAAGGAGGGCTGTAACCGCTTGCTCAAGTCCAAAGTATGCGGCTAAATGAAGGGCTGTAAATGTTGATGTATTCCGTGAATTCCAGCCCAGTATTATCTGGCTTGCCGCCTCAACCTTTGCCTTGCTCTGTAGAAAATCCATAACTTCCTCGGCGAATATCGAAGCTACCCGGGCATGATGACCCCAGTTGTGTGCGGCGTAATAGTAGAGCGGATTTAACCGCAATCGCTGATCAAGCTCCGACTCATCCTCAAGCTTGAGGACAAGCTCCACATCCTCCTCATCCTCCTCAAGCTCCTCATCCTCAAGCTTCAGGACAAGCTCCTCATCCTCCTCATCCTCCTCAAGCTCCTTATCCTCCTCATCCTCCTCAAGCTCCTTATCCTCCTCATCCTCCTCATCCTCCTCATCCGCCTCATCCTCCTCATCGTCCCAAGGCTTCTTACAAGCCCCACTCTCAAAGATACGAAATGAGAGGTAAGTAACGCAGACCTTCGTTATATGAGTCTCTGCATCCGGAAACCAATGCTTCTGTGTTTGGTCAAAGTATTCCTGCGTCGTATAGTGGACCAAGCGGATAATACCGCTCTCTTCATCGACCGTGACCAAACCCAGGCAGACGGAGATAATGTCCTGAGGTAGCGCAAGGTTGCCCTCATCAAGCTCGACTTCGCCGAACTCTACGGCGAGAGCGTGCTGAATCTCTAACGTTGTTAGAGGTCTCTTAGCACAGATGATCCAAGACAGCGCCTGCTCGGCAAGATTTCGAAAGCCATCCTTCTGGCCTCTGATCCTCTCCATTGCGTTGTCATACGCCTTGGATAGCACTTTAAGCTGGGCGTCTCCTGATCCTTCAGTTTGTTTCTGGATCTGTCTTAATGCATTCCGTACAGCCTTGGGAGTGAGCTTGTCATCGAGGGAGCCTAGATAGAGCTGTGCCAAGAGGAACCTGAACAAATGTAGATGTCAGCAATAAAATACACCTCTCTCTAATGGGATGTTGGATAAGGTCACCTACATCCCATCAACCGCCTCGATGATCCCGGATTTGATCTCGGCCTTGAGTTTCTCCTGATCCTGCAGTTTCGGAATGCGGCGGCCGTCAAAGACTGGGAGCTGTGCCATGTTTCTGTCGAGATACACACGCAGGTCGTCGTCGCTAGCGCGGATCTCCACGGATGGACTTCCTGCAAACTTCTCTGTGATCTCTGGGATGGACCTCGAAGTCGTGAAGAGACTCGCTCCACACTTGTCTTGAAGGTTGAATATCTCTGATAAGAATCGCGGTCGGCAGCCGTCGGTTGCCTGGCATTCATCAAGCGCGTCAACAACGATGAAGACTTTCGAATTTAGCGCTGCCACGGACTGGAGAGCTCTGGAGATCTCATCGAATGACGGCCGATCCTGTTGACCCGTACCAGAATAGCTGCCATGAAGGTCTTGTATGCTCTCCGGGAGGACAGACCGGCCTTGAGCCAGCTGCTTCAGCAGGCATGCGAGTAAGTCTTTAGCATTCTGTTCGCCGTGCCGCCGGAAGTTGAAATAGATGTAGGCAATCCCGACGTCCGAGTCGTTTTGAAATCGTGAACGGAGGTCATTGATCACAACAGAGGTGAGGATTGTCTTCCCCGCGCCAGGAATGCCGGGACAAAACAAGGTTCGGTCCGAGTCGCAGGCATTGCTGAGCCACTTCTGGAATCCTGGCGAGTCCAGCAGCCATTGGCCAGTTCCCGGTTGTCGACGCCCGATGTAGTCATTCTGCTGGGAGGCGAAGTCGAGAGGAGTCAGCCACTTGAGAATGGCCTCATGCTCTTGGCTGTGCTGCTTGCGGAGAAGTTTATCAACGCCGTCTTGAACGCCTGCAACGCCGTCTTGGATGCCTGCATAATTACACGGAATCAATATTGCGATCATCAAATGGGTGACATCTTTTTATATAAACTCACTGGAAAGAACCTCACTAATCCTCCTCTCGGCCTCAACCTTATTTGGAGCGATTTGACAGAGAAGGTCCTTCGCGTACGCAGCCGCAGCCATTGCCGCATAGCCTTGCCACTCCTTATTCTTATGCGAGTCAGAGTAATCGCATATCCCGCGGATTACTAAACACGGAAAGTGGTTCATAAGGCCCGCCGCTTCCATCTCAAAACATAAAACATTGCTTTCAGATGAAAGGCGATCCCGAATCCGAGCGTCCCTCATCAGCTGATTCGCCGAAGCGATCAGGCCGTAATGGATTGCCGGAGTATCCTCGCCGTCATCCCGCGGAGGTCGCAATATCAACTTTGACGCATCATCGCCACAGACCGTCGCACAGCCCGTTTCATCCTGACCCGGGTCGCTGAGGGGATGGGTGATTTCCGACCGATACAGCCTGTCACTACTTAGCTCCGGTCGCTTATACTTCTTCCGGAGTCTCGATTTCTTTTCGAGAACCCCGTTAATAGTCTCTTCAAGCTGGTGGCCATCGCCTTCCTACTGCGCTTCAAGGCCCGCCATTGCCCCTCGCAGCACCGATGGCGGTTGGTTCAGAAAACCTGTCATGCGAAAGGCCTGGTCTTGTACCGTCTTGCCGAAGTCGTACTGGAGCACGCCGCCGTTCCCGTTTTCGGGCTTGCTAACCACGATGTCTCCAAGGCGTATATCGTGCTTTCTGCTCGGTGCGCCACCGCCGATACCGACCATCAGACCGATCCTGACGTTAGGGAAGCTGTGCAGCATATCTCTGGCCACAGCTGCTGCGGACGTCGTCCCATATTCTCCTTCGGGTAAGACGGCGATGACCACATTATGCTTCCCAATCTTGCCCAGCGCATAGTTGTTATTGTCGTGAAGGGATACAGACTCAGGCCCATCGTGCTTCTCGTCGAGGAAAGCTTGCGCGGCAACGTATTCCGTGCTTATGGCGCAGATCCACCCGACAGCATAGTCTTGAGGATTCGACATTGTCGCTTGAGGATTGAGAAGAGGGGAGACGTTGGTCTGGAGGTAGGCTCGGCTGGGTCATCTGGAGTCGGTCGGACTTTTTGATGCAGGGGTTCGCCAAGGAATTTAATCGCAGAAACGGGTGAGCAGAGTTCTAGCCCTCAGCACCTGCTTAGAGCAGGATATCTGGTTCTCGCAGAAAAAATGTTCGTTTATCGCGACGCCGTGAGGGAAAAGAAGGAGAACAGGGTGGGGAATCAATGTCGCGGTATCGTTTATGCCCAAAAGGCCCCCCCCCCATGCGGCCCGACAGCATTGATTGGAACACAGCCGCAGCCACATAGGTATGCAAGTTCATTTGTCTCGATACGCTGGGCTGGTCTTGGCTTTTTTCCCTTGTACCCCCCGCAGCATCAATTCGTTTTACAAGTTGCAGAATTGTATTTGCTCTGAAAGTAAGCATTGATGGCTATGTGCTACAAGTGTGGTCGATATTCGTCGTGTCTCTCAGGCTGTGTGCAAGAGAGAAAAGAGTAGGTACGCAGCCTGTAAAGCCTTGCGGGCATCCTGATCAGTGGTGCTGGTATTAAGTTCAAGTCCTCTTCAGGATATAGGTATCTGTTGCTGTGTGCTCTGATTTGGCGAAAGCACTCCAAAAATCTGACATGGTGGGTGTGACAATGGCAATGTCACCTTGTGAGTTTGATTGGAATAGCAAATTTTCGGTGTGATATAGTTATGCGAGTAAGACCTAAAATATGATGGCTCTTGCTGATGTAAGCCACAGGTCATTCTGGGCCTTGAAAACTGGTGGGAGGTTACGACAAACCGATGAGGAAGATGTTAAAAACTGATTGGCCAAATGCCAAGAAAAGGGCTGAAAATCGGCGAGGGATGGAGTGGTGGAAGTCTGACAGGCATCCGCGCCTAAGTCCTGCGCCAATGACGGCTGCAGGTGATGAGCCCAGGTTGCAGCACTAACGGGCCAAGGGTAGCTTTGCTGTCACCCCCTCCCACTACTTCCAGCCTCAGCAGATGCCGAATTTCGGAAAGAAAAGAAGGAAAATGAATATATGCAGCCTGGCCTTCGAACGCCATGAAAGACGCGGCGGCTGCAAACCACGCGCTCATTGCGGCACTGAAATAGTGACGCTTGTTTAAATTCAGCACATTGTCCGATCGATTATTTGCTCGACCCATCGTGAAGAGCCCAAGCTTGCTTAGCAGCCAAGTCTGCTGAAGAACATAGCAGACAGAAAATTGGGGAAGACAGAAAAAAGATGGCATCCTCCGGACTTTACTTGGAGGGCCTCGCCCAATTCCGAAAGACAGCTCAAGACCTTTACCGCGATGCAAAGGATCAGGAACTCCTAGGGGAATTTCTTCGAGAGCGCACCACACCTGAGGAGACCAAATCAGCAGCCGAGAGCCTGCAAAGCGACGCAAGCAAGAAGTATGGCAGCCGCAAAATAGGCGACACGGTCATCCCAGAGACATGGATTGCCAACATAATGGACAATATCCAAAACTTCGTGGCCGCCGGCAACTACGCTATGACAGCCGCGCCTGAGAGCGTCGGGCTGGCCTGGTTCGCCGTCAAGCTGACACTGAGCGCCATCCAAAACAACTATGATCTCTACACATTTTTTGGTACGGGCTTGACCGATATCAGCGAGATCATGATCATCATCCCACACTACGACCGCCTCTACGACGAGCGTTCGTCCAAGGGGACAGGATGGAAACCGAGCCCGATCGTCGAAAAGCTTTTCAAAGATCTCATCGCCACCTATGCCGCTGTCCTGGACTTTTCCTTTTCCGTGAAGCGACACCTGACGCCCGGAACCCTGGCGAGACTTCGCCACGGCTTCAAGGATTTTTTTGGCCTCAATAAGGGCAAATTCGAGGCTAAACTCAGCACGATCGCGGAACTCAAGCGAAAGATACTGGAGGAGAGCCAAGCCGCCTTCCAAGACAAAGCCCTGCATCAGTTCGAAGGCGTCCAAGGGGTCGTTGAAGCAATTGAGAGCACCGTCGGCAAGATTCGACAGTTCCAGAGTACCCTGGACCGATGGCACAATGAGCAGACGGCACAACTGGCATCCATTCAGAGAAGCCTCGAGGACCTTAAAACGATGACCAAACCAAAGACGCCTTGGGATTTTGCACTTCAGGAGTTTGACAAGAATCGTGAGGCTCTGAAACCATTGAAGGAAACCAGCGAGGCGCTAGAGGTTGCACTCAACAAAAGATTCCCGGGGACATGCGAGTGGGTGTTCAAAGATTTCAGATATACCGACTGGGAAAAGATGCAGCAGAATAACCTGCTCTGCGTCACCGGCCAGGAAGGTTAGTGCTTGTTTTTCTGCACCCACGGCTTTTGGGCAAGAGCGACCGAAGTTGCACACTTTCCATCACCCGAATTCAGCCACGTTTTTTTCAAGAATCCCCCGAAAGATTTTCAAGGCCTGCATGTTCTCTCTATTTCATCGTTTTCCTCATTCGTCATGAACCTGCCGTATCTCATTTGAGAACTTAAATCCCACCGAATAAATATTAACCGCGCGGTTCAGGATCGGGCAAGTCAACCGTGCTGGCATCGGTCGTCGAGCATCTCGGCACGGGAGTCAGCGCGGAAAGTACAGTCCTGCTCTACTTTTCCTGCAGCACAGACGATGCCGGTACCAACATCAACACCAAGCTCGACTACAATGCCGACAGAATCTGCAACACCTTGTTATATCAGCTCTATTACTTGGCCGCCAAAGGAGGCTCCCGAGGAGGCGGAGTGGAGCATGACGTCAGCCTCCTGAAGGCGTGCAACGAGGTATTTGCGAACCCGAAAAGCAAAAAAGTTAGCAGCATCCTCTCGAAGAGCAGCAGAGACGAAGATTTGCCAGATTTTGGCGACGCTTTTGAGCGAATTGCTGTACTACTCCAGAAAAGCGTCGTCATCGTTCTCGACGGTGTCGACGATTTGTCCGACAAAGACCAGGACGAGCTGTCCTCGAAACTGCAAGGACTTCTCGACACGCCCAGCCCGGCTTCAACAGCTCCTGCATCTCACCTCGCCACTTGGATCAAGGTGCTGCTCGGTTGTCGCCTGGGTCGCTTCGGTACAAACTTGTACAATCTAGCAGTATCCACTGGGTTCACGACTTATACGTATATCGACGTCGGTGCAATGAATCGAGAAGACATGGACTTGGTACTGACTGCTGCTCTCAAGACCGTATCCGGTCTATCGTTGGTCGAGCAGGAGGAGGCCAAGACCGCGATGTTAGAAAAGGCCGGACCGCGCTTCAGCTACGTCACCGAGATCGCGATCCCCTTCATGCGTGAGCCTTTTCAGCGTCCGCTATCCAGACGTCTCGAAGCCTTGCCAGACGGCATGAACGAGGCGTACAGCGAAGCATTGAGAAGAATGAGCCCAAACTATGTCGACCTTCTCCGAATGGCTCTAACTTGGACGATCTTGGCGCCGGTACCTCCCAGGGCTGAAGAGGTCATGGACGCCTTTCAAGGAGTCTACAATGTGGCCCCACCTGCAGCAGCATCTGGCAGTGATGGTGATGCTGGAAAAGAGCCCAGAGAGGAACCAGAGGGTTTCTCAAAGCCCTCACGCCTTGAGATTGATCAACTTGGAGACGCAAGCGGCCCTTTTTTGCTTCTCTATCAGGATGGTGGGCCAGATAACCACTACCTGTACCTTCAGGACCCTGTCGAGGTGGAACGGTTCTGCGTGGGGTCTGGTGAAAAGGACGCTACAGCGGAAGAGAAACATTGCGGAGAACAGCTATGTGCGCGTTGCAAGTCTGCACTACCGACGTCAACCACGATCTCCGTCACACACAAGGAGGGCCATCTTCAGATGGCGCTTACCTGCCTTCGTCATCTGAACAACCCATTGTTTCAGAAACGAGCCGGTCTTGTTCGCAAGGGAGATGCGTCCCAAGCGGCCTCGAAGGCCGAACTGAAGTCGGAGCCAGATATGATGACATTGCAGGAGAACAGGAGGCCAGAAGTAGACGAGCACCAGGATGACCGAAGCGAATCCAAAAGAGGAGAGAGCGAAGAGCCGAACCAAGTAGCCGAGAAGGAAACAGACCAATCAGCAAAGGAGAGCTCAACTCTAGCAGCAGAGGGAGAAACAACTGGAAACCAGGATCAAGATTCCGGATACGATTCGGACGGCTCCGAGGACGATGAAGATCGGGGACCCATCGATCTATCAAATGATGGTAAAATTGAAGCCTTGTGGAGAAGACCAGAGACGGAGACCGACGGCAGCGGAGAGGAAGATGACGATGACATCTTGCTCAGCGACGGAATGGATCGGCGTCCGCGGTACGAGATTCAGTACTGGCCATATCACATCCGTCAGGCCGAGGAGCACCATTGGACATCTCGTGAGGAACGTGCCCAGTCCGAAACGTGGAAGGCAGTGATGATCGAGCTCGACAAGCTCGCTTTTTCTACGCCCAAGATATTCGCTGCTTGGCAAGCAGCATACCGAGATACTAACTCGTTCTTGTCCGACATAAAAGCGACGAGAGAGCCGTTGCACGTAGCAGCCTACCTTGGCTTGGTCAGCTGGGCTGAGTACCTTATCGTTGAACACAACAAGGATCCGAATGAGCTATCCGACGAGTACAACGCGCTGCAAGCCGCCGCCAGCAAGGCGGACAGACCGGATATGCTGAGGCTGCTTCTGGAGAAGGGGGGCGATGTAAATGCCGAGAATAAGCACCCTTCATCGGCTTTTTACTTGTGGCTCTGGAAAGACGCTGGGGCTGATAGAGTGCGGATGATGCTTGATCATGGAGCCAATCCGATGATAGTCGACAAGCTCATGTCGTGGACAGCGCTGCACTATTTTGCTTGGCAGGGAGATGATCCAGAGGTCCTTAAGCTATTGCTCGCTTACCCTCAAAAGCCGGACATCAATACAAAGACTGAGGGCGGCTCGACGCCGCTGCACGTCTTACTGTGGCGGCGGGATGTCCCGCAAGATCTGCTGCAAGCATTTATCGACAACGGCGCGGATGTTAATGCAGAGGACTTCCAGTCCGCCCGCCCATTGCAGATGGCGAGTGCGTGGGGTGAGCTGGAGACACTCAAGATTCTGGTGGCTCGTGGGGTGGAAGATATTGATGATCCGGACAACGACGGGGACACTGCGCTGCACCAGGCCGCTAGTAGGGGATATACCGAATGTGTCCGGTATCTGGCTGAGAATGGTGCAAAGGTAGACGTGCCTAACAAGCGCGGTCGGACAGCGCTGCACCACGCCGCGGAGCGCGGTTTCACGAATTGCGTGCAGAACCTGCTTGATCTCGGGGCGGATCCGAATCATGTCGACAACCACAACCGAACACCGCTATTCTGGGCAAGTCACGGCCAGTCTCAAGATACAGCCAGTATAATTCTTGACGAGTTATTAGAACGCAGGCTGCTTGTTTCCGAGATCAACAAGGCCACGAAATATGGCCGAACGCCGCTGCGCCAGGCAGCTGCTCGTGGTTTTGACGAAATCGTGCAGAAAATCCTGGGCGTTGCCAGACTCAACTCAGAAGGCCTAAACGATGGTGGAAATTGCCTAGACGTCAACGCGCAGGACACGAAAAAGGGAATGACGGCCCTCCACCGCGCGGCGTGGAATGGGCATGTCCAGTGCGTGAAGCTTCTGCTTGACGCGCATGCGGACGTGAAAATCCAGGACCTACAATCTCGCACAGCATTGAAGCTCGCTTATGAACGGTGGGCTCTTGCTTCGCAACAATCGTCTTTTGAGGAGATCATCTCCCTCCTGATGAAACAAGATCCCACGGCAACAGCAAATGATGGCGAGTTGTTGGCCATCTGTGCTGTTAACGGCAGCACTCGGCTTCTCAAAGAGCTGCGGCGTCACGGGGCGGACCTGAACCGTCGAGACCAGTATGGTTGGACGCCGCTGGAGTTGGCTCGCAAGTCTGGTCAGGACGAGGCAGCCAAGTTTCTCGAGCAGCAGTCTGCCTGGACGCGTATGCTTCCCGGCCGATGGCTAAACAACCCTCAGCAGAAAGGAAAAGGGAGCGTGTGCGACGACGGGGTCACAATTGCTCACACGTCTGACTGGATTTGCATCTCCTCTGATAAACCTCTTCCTCCGGGACTGGACAAATATTATTTTGAAGTCACATTCCCACCAAGAGACGAAGCGTCGCAATACTTGCCAGAAAGGTATCCGACAGTAGGAATAGGCTTTTGTACGCTTGGTGGGGTGGCAATACAGTTTCCAGGATGGCCGGCTAGGCCGGATGCTCCCTCAGCAAAGTCTTGGGGTTATCATGGAGACGACGGTCTTGTAATGAGCAGCAGAGGAGAAAAGCACCGCGCGCCGAACGAAGCCGAGAGATACGGCCCGGGGGATACTGTTGGTGCAGGTGTCGATCTTGGTACTCGTCAGATTTGGTTCACCAAGAACGGGCGGAAACTGGATAGGACATTTGACAATATCCATGGGCGACTGTTCCCGTTGTTGGGTCTAGGTTTGGTGTCGGGCATGGTAAAACTGACGACGAATTTTACTGGGCCTTTTCATTGGGTGGGTGCGAAAGAGGAGCAACTGGATGCACAGCAGGATACAGACAAGGATGTGACGGAGGACAAGGAGAAAGACGGGACGGAGGTACAGGAGGCAGCAAAAGAAGATGAAAATGGGGGTGACGCTGACAAGATGAACTCGAAAATGTCCATGGTGCAAGTGGCTGTTATTACCGCTGAGGGTATTGAAGAGGGGATGCAGAAGGTTGAGATACGGTGAAATGGGGTCATGGCGGCTGGATAGGCGACTTCTGAAGTCGCATGAGTTGGGGGCTCTTTCGGACCACTTAACATTCAGGTAGGTTGAACCATCCGAACGTTTGGCAAGAGACGATAGCCACAATTAAATTCATCTTGGAGGTTAAGGGCTACTCTAGTTACATGGTCTCGACCTTTTGTTCGAAGAAGAGCTATTGTGTTGTTTAAGGTTTATGATTGAATATACAGAGCTCTTTACCTGATCACTGCATTACATTAATACGCAAGGTACTACCGTGGCAAAGGGGAGATATTCAGCCCGTAGTAGCAGCAGCAGCGACCGGCGTCCCTGTGATAATCGTGGTGACGGGTCCCTGCGTGCCAATGCAGACGAACACGGAGGCCTGTAGACCGGAGCAATCTGTCTTGACCGCCGGATTCCACGCATAGAAGTCACTGTAAAAGTTCGTCCTACGGTCAGCTATCCATAATTTCCAGTAGGAAGAGAAAGACAACACTCACGTCAGCGCAACGCCCGCCTCGGAAGCCAGGTTGAGGCACCCGTCGCCCGCGTGCACGTCGTAGAAGCGCCTGCAGTTGGTCGCCATGCCGGTCTGGAACGGAGTCGGCGTCGCGGGCACCGGGCTCCCGGACGTGATTGTCGTGTAGATGGGCCCGCCCAGCCCCACGCAGACATAGACACCCGCTTGCAGTCCACCACAGGTATTATTCCCGACAGACACAGCGGGGTTCCAGGCGTAAAAGTCGGACAGGGCGATGCCGGCGTCCTGGGCGATGTCGAAGCAGTCGTTGCCGGTCTGGACGAGGTAGAACCTGCCGCAGTTGGCGGCCATGCCGGTCTGCACCGGCGAGGGAGTGGAGATTGCCACTGCCGCTGTTGATGATGACGAAGTAGAAGTAGTAGACGGTGCCGAAGTTGCAGACGCCGTCGTTGCGGACGTGCTGCTGCTCCCTGTCAGTGTCGTCGGGAACGACGCGCCAGACACAGAAGTCGGCACGCCGGTCGTCTGCAGCGTCGAGGTCACGCCCGTGTTCAGCGTCGTGCCCGTCACCGTCGTGGACGTCTGGCAGCCTGTCGGGGCGACGCCGCCGGGCGTAGTCCCTACGCAGTAGTACCCACCCGCAGTTATCCCCGAGCAGTCGCTCCCGACGGCCGGCAGGTTCCACGAGATGAACTGCGCCTCGCTGAAGACGTTGCCAAAGTACTGCGGGATCACGAGGCAGTCGTCGCCCTCGTCGGCCTGGAACCACCACCCGCAGGACGATATGATGCTGGCGGTTTGCGTGGAGGCGGCGCTCGCTGGCGGCAGGTTCTGGGATTGGAGGACTGGAGGGTACGGCAGACAGGTGCCGTTGGCGATGCAGTAATAGTAGCCCACGGTCAGGTTGTTGCAGTCCGTCACGGCCGGGTTCCACAGCTCGAAATCCTGCACCGTGAGGTAGCCGAGGCTGGACGTGATGTTTTGGCAGTTGTCGCCCGGCCCCGCCTGATAGAACCCTTGACAGCTGGCAACCAGACCCGACTGCGTAGGCGAGGGCGCAGCGGACGATGCGTTGAGCGTGGGCAAGAGTACGGGCGTCCACCCGGGGAAAATCTGCGTCGCGGCTGCCGTGGTGTTGATGATGCTCGTCGTTGGCGGGGCGTAGATGCAGAGCCAGTAGTTAGCCCACAGCTGTGAGCAGTCACTTCCGAGAGCTGGGTTCCATTGCAGCCTGTTTTGGTGTCATCATATCAGCGAAAAGCCAAGTCCTGAATGGAGCTAAGGTAGTCTGTGCTCACAGCGTGTCCATAGTCACAAAGCTTGCGTACTGATTGACGATATCCTGGCACGAGTCGCCCGGCTGGACCTCGTACCATCTCTGACCTGTTCGTGCGTCAGCCGTCAGGAAAACTGTACTCATCGGTGTGAAGCGAGTTTGTTATAATAAGTTCTCACAGTTCGAGGCGATGCCCGTCTGGGTAGCCGTTGGCGGCCAAGTTGCATTTGTAGAAGTGTACGAAAACGTCGTGTTCCCTGAAAAGATGCTGTACGTCCCCGGAGGCGTCGTCGTCGTAGGTGATGCCGATGAAACTGGCATGCTGCTCGATGTGCTCGTGTAGTGAGGATTGATACCCACGCAATAGGCGTCTCCGGCCCAGAAATTGGTTGCGCAGTCTTGCGAGACCGCTGGATTCCATGCCAAGAACTGTGCCAGTGTGATGTTGAATGCAGCAGTGACGGTCGCGCACGTGTCTGTCGAGGTAACAACGTACCAGAGGTCGCAGCTAGGGATGGTGCCTGTCTGAGTTGGCGCACTGGGCGTCGTAAATGCGGTCTTAGAGCCACTGCTTGTCACCCCTGTTGAGATGGTCGTGCTTTTGCTAGTGGATTTGGTCGAGGATGAAGGCGCGGCAGAGTTTATCCCCACGCAGTACGCATCGCCCACCCAGAAGTTAGTTGAGCAGTCCGATGACACGGCTGGATTCCATGCGAGAAACTGCGCCAGCGTGATGCCGAAGGCACTCGCCACAGAGCTGCACGAGTCTCCTGTGACCACATCGTACCACTCGTTGCAGCTTGAGATCGTCCCGGTTTGTCTGCTCAGTACGTCAACATTAGCCTTGAGACAGTCCGAAAGATCATGTCAACCACGAGAGCTCTTCTCTGGTCGCATGTCACCTACGTAGGAGCATTAGGCGAGGTGAAAGCCGTCTTCGAGGCGGTTGCTCGGACACGAATGTCCGCGGCAGCGGAAGTGCCGACAAGAGCAAGAATCAGAAGCCGCGAGAACATTGTGAAGAATGGTTGAAAATGCATTCTGGCGACGATACAATGGCGCAGAGCGCGATTCACACGAAGGAATTACTTGCGCTTGAGAAAGAACCCGACATGATCTGTACCCAAGATCAAGCCTCCGGGTTAGTCAGTAAGGCACAGATAATTCCATGGGTCGATGGTCTGTGTCCGAAAAGAACGGCACAGGCAGCCTAATCGGAGGTTAGACTTCAAGCTCGCTTGGTCGTCGGGGTCCCTGAAAAGGGTGTCGTGAGCTTCAAGCGTGCATGCATGCTACGGGTAAGGGTGGATGGGGGTTGCTTACACACCACGTGTGACCGGTGGAGTAAGTACTTTGAAGTACCGTTGAGTACATTGGATTTCTCGGGCCTATTGCAGGTACCCGCTCGCGCATTCGCACCCGCATTCGCACCCGCATACCTAGCTGTGGCTTCGGCAATCGGCATCGTCTCAGCAACTCAGCTGAGCGATCCTGGATTGCCTAATGCGGCTTAGTTGTGCAACCTAGCGAATAGGAGATGCGAAAAATGTCAAAGCTAACAAAGGCACTCAATTTTGCTATCTTGTTTCTCCCCGGAGAAACGCAGGGGGTAAAGGAGAATGTTATATGGTTGCTGAATAATCACCCCTCCCACTACCGGTTTTTTTTTTCAGAAATGAGAAAAAGCTCATGGCAGATCGTCTGCAGCCAAGTCGCTTAAATATCTAGAAGTAGATTTGTGGGCCACTAATACAAACCGGCCGATTGACAGGTCTCGGAAAAAGCAAACCACCGATTCGCGCAAGATTGAGAATAAGCGGTAGAGGTAATACGCCTTATAAAGAGAACATGGGCCATAATAGCGGGGAGTCTTCACCTTCCACACTGGGCTGCAAATCAGTAAACGCTAACAGATGAGTCAGCTCTAGCAGGGACGATGCAACACCGTGACCAAGATGAATTTAGGCATCCGCAGTATGCCCTCCACACCTCATACCGGACGAACCGGATCAGAAAGCTCACGAGAGAGCCGAAGTCCTACGTGTAGTCACGTGCTTCCAGTCTGTACTCGGCGATTGAGTTCTATCGGGGGGACCTTGAGTGCTATGACTCTGGACCGGCTTGAGGCAGATGCTTCGCCGTCATGCTGTACGAATTGTGCCACGAAACATGTTTAACGTCTCAAGAGCCCTTGCTATCTCTCAAGTGACTGCAACAACAAAGAGACAAGATTCTCAACAATGGAGTAAATCGATTTCACTGGGTAAATCATACTTAGCAACGCACGGAGAGAAAGACACGACATCTCAAATGATTACGTAACACGTTATGTACAGTCCTTGTTTCTTTCTCTAAAAACCTATGATAGAATATACTGTGTGAAAGATTCAATCTAGTACAACCCCGGATAGCCAGTCTCCTGCACAACGCCACTAAACGTAGGCTGCGCCTGCAGCCCCATAGCCGCGGCCAGCTGCTTGACAGATGTCCCCTGCAGATCATCCAGATCGGCCGCCCACACCATGAGCCCGCCCACACAGTGAGAGTTTGCATAGTCGACCTTGGCCTGGAACGTCTTCAGATCGTCGTACGAAACCCACTGGTCGCCGTCCCACGTGACGATCTCGACCGCGGCCACGGGATCTTCTGTCACGGTGGCGCCGTTGTTGGCAATGACCTGTCTGATCTCCTCGGCCGACAGCGTCCCCGCGCTGGCCGTGCATGGCCCCGGCTTACCAGGTCCGGAGAAGGGACAGCCGGCCTGCAGACACGAGGAGCTGGACATGGTGAAGCTGCGGCCGTAGAAGCCCAGACCCATGGTCACCTTGGCCGGGTCTATGTGGTTCCTCCACATGAGCTGGAGGGCCTCGTCTATTTCGGTCAGGTTCGTGTGGGCCAGTGCAACGGCGCCGATGAATGGGTCACTTCCCTGGAAGTTGCCATCGATGTCAGCAAGAAGGTTTTTTTTTCATAGACCGTCGCAGTGGACATTATATCCTTACATCCCACACACCGTGACTAACGTACCCAGGTGTTAGTGGCTTCTTCTTTTTCTCTCGCTGGCGTTGATGCATCAATTAGGACTCACAGATCATATGTCATCAAATTAAACCAGTCCACGACCTGGCTCAGATTGACAATGTCAAAGTGCTGCAAGTACCAATATGACGAGGGCTGCATAATGCACAGGCATCCAGTTCAATGTCAGCGCAGATCTGAGATGGTACGGGTTGGGGATGGAATTCGCGCTGACCAATGTGATAGATATCCCGTAGTCGCGGCCGGCCCCGACGAAAGCGGCGCGTAGATTCGACAGGAAGGAGACGTAATTGGTGAAGTCGGCCGGGGAGCCAGATCGATCGCTCGCGGCTGGGTACTCCCTAGCAAACAGACCGGCTTAGCTTGACTAATTGACAAGCGCCGCTGCAGAGATAGACAGTCTCTCTTACCAGTCGATATCCACACCGTCAAAACCATACTGGCTCATGAAGGTGAGGAGTGACGCGAAAAACGCCTGCTGTGCGCTCTCGGAGCCCGCGAGCTGGGAGAAGGTGGACTGAGTCGGGCCCGGGTCATTGAAAGACCAACCGCCTACGTGAAAAAACCGTAAATCAGCGCAGCCAAAAGAGAATTGGCTTCATCAAACGCAGCATAGCATTTTTTTGTGACCATACGTACCGACGGATAACCAAGCCTGTAGACCCGGCTGGTTGCCTTTCAGCGACGAGATGTTGCCATACAGCGAACCCGTGTTGGCGTCCATGGGTGATAGCTGGAAGGTGTTCGGGTCGATGAGGGAGAAGGCGAAATTGATGTGCGTGTAGTATCCCAGCGGTATCTGCGCCGGGGTCATGACTGAGTTTGTTGCCAACGATCAATCCATCATCAGTTTTTTCACCCTTCGCTGCGAGAAAAAGGGGGAAAAAGTAAAAAAGTAAAAAAACTCACCGTCGCACGAACGCTCGACGTTCCAGCCCTCATAATACCCGATGAGCCGCTTACTCGTGCTGAGGCCGCTCGTCGCACAAGACGGTTCGGCCACCTGCTGGCCGCCGCAGAAATCGGCCGTCGTCCCTACCGATACATCTGGTTAGCAGTAGCCCTACCAAAGTCAGAATCCCCGAGAGCATAGTAACGACATACCGCAGAAGCCAAACGGACTACAGCAGACGTTCAGCGGGCAGGTAGATGCGTTCGACCATTGTATGCCCCAGCCGGGATCACACTCGCTCTTGTAGCCACAGTTTGCGGTACAATTTCCAGCTCCGCAGAATGTCGGACCTGAGATGTGGTCAGTCATGAAGCAGTCTTGGAGAGGGAGCCTAAGCTAGGTACCTACCGGTTCCGCAGATGAAGCTGTTCGAACATCCGATTAACCAGAGTTCTTTTGCAAAGAATCATTTTTCTCCCGTAGGAACTTAACTTACGCACTGTTTGCGATACCCTGACCACAGACAAACGTTAGCCTCCTGCGACAAAAGGGGCACGTGCATATTGGGAAGAAAGAAACTTACACCATTGCCACAACATCCGACCGTACACGGCTGAGATGCGCTGCATGGCGTGGTCTGCGCGAATACTACAGGTACGGTCGGCAGGAGGAGTCCGAACAAGAAGCATGACAGCGTCGACAGCAGCATCTTGTAGACAGAGAACTTGACAGATGGTATCGTCTGAGTCGTTCTACAGCTTGCTTGGCCGAAGATGCGCCTGAGACGGACTTGGAGAGAGAGGGAGAAAGAGAACACAAGGGGGGACAAGGAAGCCGGTCAACTCGGAAGAGAAAGCCTGGAGCAGCATACGTACTGAAGACGAAAGTTAGTTGTGAGCCATGATGAGTAAGGTAGGGACTACATTGCCATTGGCAGGTCCGGCTTTGCGTAGCATCAACCAGGGATATGCTTTGCGAGGGGGTGTGTAACTGTGTACTTCGGTGACACTCCATGACTAAGGTAAAACATATCGCTCGTACGAGCGTGCGCGCGGTCAGCCTTCGACCTGGATCATGGACGGGATCTGATAATATCTGATAATGCGCGGACTCCACCCACTCAACTCGGCCATAACAGAGGGCAGCTGGACATGTGATGCTGACTGCTTAGATGGTTACTACTGTCAGGGGTAATTTATTATTTCCGAGAGTACCCCCCGGACTGGGGTCGAGGAATAGGTACGTTGCATTTCATGCATGCGGTGAGATGCCGATCGATATTGGACCCTGGAGCTAGCCCATGCTGAGTCAGGAACAACCCCGTTAGTTAGCGCATGTGAGGTTCGGGTAATCGCTAAGAGGCACACACGACTTGACCGGGGACTGCAAGAAATGCTTTGCTTTCTAGGACTAGCTTGTTTCCATTGGCTACATGTACGACTAGGGATCTTGCAATGAAAGTCAGACGTGGGGTTCATGCAACGCATGTTGTACAGGAGAGAGAGAATTAGATACCTGACCTATTACTGATCGCGAAGTTTCGTGGCGTACCTGTAGGCATTAGTTAAACCGAAGCTCGTTTATACATTCGAGAAAGCGAGATTTGGGAACGGAAAATGGGCATCATTTTTTCAACACGTAGCATGTAATTAACATATCTAGCATAGCAGGGCCGGACGACTGAGGCAAGACCTAGTAATATGTGCGCTGTTCCCGAATGTGTTACTTAAAAAGAGCCGGAGCACACTTGAGGCAACAGTGCGTGGAAGAAAGCGTTGAACGGACTGCAGGACTGCCAGTAAAAGCAGGGCAGCGGCCTGGCCTGAACAACGCCGTACCTAACCGGGGGGAGAAAAAAGCCCAGGCCGTTAGCATACATGGCTGGCAATAAGGCGAACTTGTTCTCGGGAGAGGGGAATGGCTTACAGCAGCTGTAACGCGCTCACATCGGCCGGACTCGGGACCAGAGTCTCCGCAATGCTGAGCTTGAGCAGCCCAGTGACGAGAACGTTTCCGCCGCCAGCCTTTGAACCAGTCCTAGAGTCGTACAGCATGATAGAGCTCCAGTCGAAGTTGCGGCCCTCCTGCGTAGTCCTATAACCAGTCTCAAAGAAGGTTTGCCAAGGTAGAAAATTGGCGGCGCTCGATCCCAATGACTGCGCCGCCGCCCGGTTTTTGCAAAAGAGAGTTGGGACCCCCCCGGCCGCCACGGTGGCTTGATAGTCAGCTAGGTTTTCGCAGTTGAAGGTCACTTGGGCAGCGAGAGGACTGGCTGTGCCGCCGAAGGCATCGTTGCTGCTCCAAGCCGAAGGCCGCTGGCTAAGTTCGAGGGCGAGAAATTCAGTAGCTTTCCTGCCCGTGCCTCCGCCAGGAAAAGTAAAACTTACTGCTCGTGTAACATGCCCCAAGCATGACCAATCTCATGGGCGAGGATGGCTAGCGTCTTCTGGCGGACGCCTCCGCCCATGTTGGGATCGAATGACAGCGTGGACCGGGAAGAAGGTGCTCTCCAGCCCGGTGTGGTAAAGGCCTGCATATTCTGGTTTGCTGTGATCAGGAGGAACTTTTTCGATGTATCGCCGCACCATGCAGCCGCTAACACATTGGTGTCAGTACTCGACATTGTAGCCGCCCGGGGGGGGGATCCCGGAATAGAGGAGCTCAGCATACTGGCTTCGACGAAAGCAAAACCATTCGGATCGGTTAGGGTGCCTTGCGGAAGCCCGGCCATGATCCAGAGATTCTGGAGCATGTCAATGTCGATTTCAAACACGACCAGCGTAACAAGATAGCCAATATAAACTGACCCAAGCATCCGCCATGAACGGCTCGATGATCGCCCGCGCATTGGTATCTGTGTCATAGCAATACATAATGCTCGCTTTATACCACAAACGATTTTGCGGGCTCAGCCCTGTGATTGAAAGGTACCGCTTCTGAACTTCGGGGTGAGAGACATTGACTCTCGCTTGGTGTCGCAGTGACTCGAAGGGAGGCTCTTCGTTGAGGCGCGGACATGCGCGCACAGCAACTACAGCAAGTAGCAGCACGGCGCGCAAGACTGCGGATATGATAGCCATGTTGTCGTTCGCCGCGCTGCCTTTGGCGTCCTGGCTGTCGTGACGTTCGAAAGGAAAGTTGGAATATCAATTCTTGTTCCGGTCGAAAGAATGCCGGCGGGACGAATCAATAGTCCAAAGTGCTTGAGTCTTCACAATCGAACTCGAACGGCTGGGAAAATCGCTACACGTGATTGTGTGCTGCGCATCCGACGACCCCCACCGGCCAAAATCAGTGAACCGAGTCGTCTCGTTAGTTCTCGACCTAGAGCATGTGACCCCATTATTACGCTCTAGTCATCAAAGTGACAAAGAGTGGTGTTAGCGCGTTGGCGTGAGTAAGCCACCACCAATCGAAGACGGCAAACATGCCCAAAATGGCAATTCGTGAATGCATAGGTACGCTAGGTCTAGAAGATCGGCCAAAAATGCCTACTAGATTAGGCTCAGAGACCCAGGGCCCTGGCTCAGGCACTCGCAGGGGCTTGGGCTTCGAATGTTCCTTAAAGTACCTGCAGACACCCGCCATGTACCTACGTAGCCATAAGCCGCATACAGTATGTATTGCAGTTAATAAGCGCCCCCAAGGCCTACTTCTTAGTATCCGCTTTGCGGCAATGTCACTGGATGCAGCGTAATATCCATCGGACTGCAGCGCACGACCATGGCGAATCGCAGTGAGATTTTAGACGACAATCATGATGTCGGTTATATCGGCCTACTATTTCTTGATGCCTGGCAGGTCCGCACCATGGACAACAATCCTCGATCCCCCTTGCAAATCCAACATGTGTAATGACTACCTCGAGTCGAGAGCTGGGGCCTTTTCCCGATGTTGGATGACTAAGGTACATCTATCGACGGTAATCAACCACAACTGCTATCGAGCGTGGACCGCGCCCCTTCTTCCATCTCCCTCCGGATCTCATTCTTCCACATCCTGTCTCGTTGAGGCGTTCGAAAGCGTTCGCGAACACTAGGCCGCTCCAACCCCGCAATGGAGATGCTTCGACTGGCGTGTCTCTTCTCGGCGCTGGTTTTCGGCCAGTTCGCTGCAGGCATCAGCCGCGAAGAAGAGGAGTTCCTTCGTGTGCTGCAGCACTATGATGGCATATACCAACAAGCGAGCCTCATTCCAGCGGCCAACGCAACTACCAATGGGGATTCCTCGTCGTCGATAGAGCTACGCCAATCTACAACGGATCCAACAGACTTCTCCTGGATTCGCAACTGGGTATGTACTTGACGCTGGAAGATATGGAAGGACGAACCAGGCTAACAACAAGGAGGCCGCCATTGGCGACTCGTACACTGCGGGCATCGGCTCAGGCAACTTGTTCAGCACGCTGAGCGGTGATGTCTCGTGCTCGCGATACGATTGGTCCTACGCCAACATCCTCAATTCGTACTTCGGGCCCAGCGTGGCAAATTTCTACTTTGTTCGTGAGACACTTGGCACTGTATCTGAGGAGTCAGGGCGACTGACCCTCTGTCACAGCGCGCATGCTCAGGTGCGAATTCGCAAGATATTCTGGCGCAGGTACAGGCCTTGCCCAGCGGCCTGGATCTCGTCGTCATGAGTAGCGGTGGGAACGACCTTTGCCTTGTGAGTCGGATAGCTCCTACTGAAGATTGAAGTGCGTGGCTGATTGCCCAGACTGCGGTTATCTGGAACTGCATCCTGTCTCCTTTGACCACGTCAAGCGGTTGTCAGGGCACCATTCAGACGGCACAAAACGCCATAGACAACATCCTCTACGACAATGTCTTGGAGATCCTACAGAACCTCGACAACGTCATGAACACTAATGGCATTGTTGTGTACAACCTGTACTCCAAGTTCTTCGACACCCAGACGGAAGAGTGCGCGAACAACCAGAACTGGGTCTTGTTCGGCATTCCCTCCTTCTTCAGCAACTCGCTCACCTCGAGTCTCCGACAGCAGCTCAACACTCTCGTTGACAACGCTAATAGCGTCATCGAGAAAGCTATTGCCCACGCCCAGGCTAATGCAAAGAAGATGACGCTCATCTCCTCCAATTGGGAGCCCTGGGTCACTTCTACTGGCGGAACTTTCTGTATGCCCGGGTCCAGCCCCTTCGTCGAAGACCCGGGCAACGCCAACGTCCTGTTCTACAAAACAGATACACCGACCGCGTGGACCCCGGGTATCCTTTGCACATACTACATTGCAAGCGGCCAGGCCTACCGGTGTCTTATCACCAAGCGAGACGAGCTTGCGGCCAACATCTCCAGCGAGCACCTGGCTCTGCTCGATGCTTACGTGGCTGGGAATATCACCGACGAACAAAAGTTCGACCTTGGTGTTCATAACTTCAAGGAGTCCAAGGGTAGAGATTACCTTACTCCTGAAGAACAAAAGATGGTTGATTACGCCCGATACATGACTCTAGAGGCACGGATCAACGGGCCGGCGTGCTCTAGTACTTTCCTGGGCTTGAGCATCGATATTCCGTAAGCAACCACTGACTCTCGATACTGTGCTCTTTCTTTGGGTCATTTGTTTTTGCTTTTTTGCTAACTTGACTTTTGGCTCGCGCGGCAAGCGATTCGATCGGCAAGCTCTTCCACCCCAATGAGAAGGTATGGTCTCCCCTGTCACTGCCACGCTGCTGCTGCTTTGCTCTCTCAAGCTGACATCTATCACTCAGGGCCACGAAACAATCGCCAGCTTCACAACCGAAGCCATCATCGACGCCCGCGCCAAGATCCTCGGCGTGACGTCCCCGGGGTGCAGCTTCCCGCAGACGGCGACCTGCTTCAGCGCGCAAGGGGACGGCTACCGCAACTACGCGTCGCGGTACGCCTTCTACAGCCACACGGCCGAGTTCTGCAGCGACGTCGCGAGCCACGACGCGCCCAGCAACGCCGGCACCGCCAACTGGGTGGCCGCGTACACGTACAACCAGGGCACGGCGGACGAGGTCCTGTTCGAGCTGCGCCTGTCCAACGGCGCGTCCGCGTTCGACGAGGGCGCGTGCAACCGCGCCGTGAATCTCATCCTCGACAGCTGCGACGTCGACACCTCCAACAACGCCATGGGCTGGAAGCAGGGCGGCCAGTTCGTCGACGGGTCGTACACATACACGGTCGGCGCGACGAGGACGACGAGGCCGTGGCCGTACCCCCAGTCGCCGACGGCGAGCTGCTCGGGCTCGTACAAGTTCCTCTGGGACTCGTACACCATCTACGGCACCGGCTGGGCCGGCTGGGACTACGGCCAGCAGTCGCTGCGCCCGAACGCGAGCTACTGCCTCGAGTACAACGGCCAGATCGTCTCGCCCATCACGCAGTGGAAGTTTACCTACTATGACGATCCGAGTCGAAGCAACGGCTGGGAGTGGGTTTCGACCTTCAGGACCACCATCTGGACAAAGTTCCGTTGCTTTGCGAATGTGAGTTTTACCTTGTTTTGGCCTGGTAATTTACTACCGTAAGGTAAGTACGTATGTTGGCTGACTCAAATCAAATCATAGAATAAAGTTCAGATTGCAGCCGGGGGACCTTCGAATGCTGGCTGCGGGGGAAGTGGCTAATCTTGAGCGTCAGAAGTATAATACGTAGGTATAGATAAACCAGCAGTGCGCCATCCCTCTTGTCCGCATGTTCCCGATAACAAACGTCGCAATTGAGACGTGAGCTTCCATCACAGTGTTCGTGTCGCATTGGCATCAACGTACACGCTAAACCCAAATCTAATCTAGTGTTTGAGACCGGTTTGAGTTTTCGTTCGTTGGACGATCATCGCAGATAAGGCGTGATTAGATACCTTAGATAGATCTGCCGTGTCACGTTTGAGTGCGCACCACCTTCCTATTTTATCATTCCCAGACGTTGGTTGGTGGCGACTCGCCATTTACCCCCGCGCTCGCGTGCCTGCGCCTGCCACACGGCCGCATCCGCGAAAAAGCTTAAACGGGACTTGCTCGGCAGACTTCCCATTTCCAAGATGCTTCGTTGCTTCGTCATGAATTGGTGTCTTGATCATTTTCCGTATAACAGAGCAGTTTTTATGTACGTTTCGTGACAGCGCACCGGTGTACTTTTTATAAGGACCCCGAAATGGGTTTGTCGCGGATGAAGGCCCGTTTACGGGGTATGACGTCGCGAGGTACAAACGCCAACTCCACTTTTGGATCTGGATCACAACAGTCAAACGTCGAGACTGAACCGGCGACCGTTTTTCCAACCACTGGAAGCTCATCTCTACCGGGCGACACTGACACCAAAAAAAATGTTGACAATATTGACAATGACGTCAAGAGAGATGACACCGACACACTCAACAATGATGGCGAGCCTGAGCCTGAGGCGGGTGAGCTGTCCTTTGAAGAAGCCACGCACGGCGGGATGGGTCGGCATCTGGGCGTCGTGTCTACCACATTTCTCATGTAATCCCGCCCCCCAACCTCCCCTAACCACAACCTGCCAATACTAACATGTATCTGTGTATCGGTGTAGAATAGGAAGGATAATCGGCACCGGCATCTTCTCCACGCCCTCCAGCATAACCCAGGGTGTAGGCTCCGTCGGTGCAGCCTTGATGCTCTGGGTTTTGGGGTTGGTCCTGGCTTTCTGTGGACTGTTCGTGTGGCTAGAATTCGGCTGTCTCTATCCGCGCTCGGGGGGAGAGAAAGTTTATCTGGAAGCTGTGTACCGCCGGCCGAGGTTCCTGACGACGATTATTTTTGCCACGCAGGCTATTCTGTTAGGGTTCACAGGTAGTTCCCTGCTGAAAACGGGAGGAGAAAGGAATGGGAAGCAGCTAACATGTGAACAGCGTCCGGGTGCATCGTGTTCGCGAGCAACATGGTCGTGGCCGCAGGGAAGAACCCAGGCGAGTGGCAGGAGCGCGGGATCGCCATTGCTGTCATCGTGTTCGTCACACTGCTGCACACGTTCACCCCTAAAGCTGGTGTGCAGCTGATGAACGTTATCGGGAGTATCAAGGTCATCATTCTGCTGTTTATCGTGGTTACCGGGTGGGTTGTCTTGGGGGGTGGTGTAAAAAGCGTACAGAACCCGCACGCGAGCTTTACGAACGCCTTTGCGGGCAGTTCACGGTCAGGCAATCAGTACGCCACGGCGCTGTTCAAGGTGTTGAATAGCTATGCTGGGTAAGTCCCTCCTCCTTTTTTGTGTCAACTCTTTTTTCCTCCCCCCCCTTTTTTTTCCGGACAAGGGGTTGGTTGTGATTTTTATCATAGAGTCTGACAGCTAACGATAGTTTATACACGTAGGTGGTCAAACGCAGCCTACGTCCTCAACGAAGTCCGCAACCCGACCCGAACCCTCAAGATCGCCGGTCCCCTGGGTCTGGGCATCTGCGGTCTGCTCTACATCCTCGCCAACATTGCATACTTCTCCGCCGCCACCCCTCAGGAGATTGCCAGCTCTGGCGTGACCGTTGCGTCATACTTTGTAGGGAAAGTGTTCGGCAACACAGCCAAGCGCGTGTTGTCCGTGTTCGTCGCCATTTCCGCCCTCGGCAACGTCCTCTCCATCACCTTTGCACAATCACGCGTGAACCAAGAGCTTGCCAAGGAGGGCATCCTCCCATACAGCAAGTTCTGGGCAAGCAGCTGGCCAGCCGGCGCACCATCTGCCGGGCTCCTGCTGCACTTCATACCGTCATTCGTCGTGATCGTGGCCATCCCGTTTGGCGACGCGTTCAACTTCATCGTCGACGTGGAAGGATACCCCGGCTCCGTCATCAGCTTTTTCGTGGTGGTCGGGTTGTTTGTTCTGAGATGGAAGTTACCAGACATAAAAAGGCCGTTCAAGGTGTGGTGGCCATTGGCAGCGATATTCCTCGCGGGGCAGGTGTTTTTAATGGTTGCACCCTTTCTATACCCCCCCGGAGGCAAGGGGGATACATCCCTGCCGTACTGGCTCTATCCGATCATTGGCATCGTGGTGCTTTTAGGAGGGGTGGTCTACTGGGCAATCTGGAGGAAACTGTTGCCAGCTGTTGGGGGGTATGAGCTGGAGAAACAAAAGGTGCAACTTGAAGATGGCACGGTCGTTACTACATTTACCAAGGTCAGGGGTAAAGAGAGGTGAACATCGGGAGGGGTGCAGGTAGACAGATGGGGTCGTGCTCTTATGTTAGTACACATCTTTCAGTCATAGTTTTGACCATGAATCAACCTACCAGTTTTACCAAGTCGACCCCCCTTTATATAGGAGGTTTATATAATGCAGCAGAAGAAAAGAACCATGGTACGTAGCTGGCGTATTAAAGGGGAGGTTTTCTAAAAGGGGACCTACCCTGCCAAAGGCGGATCAAAGTACCTTGGTGATTCATAAATAACAGGCCAGTTTTTACTCCTTCCCCGGAATCCACACACCCCACATTGGTGGATAACCTTGTGTGTGCGTGGTTATGTGGCACACTGGACGCAGTTGCTTCCGATTATGCTACGATCGTCAGGCACCCTTACACGTGTGCACACATACAAACCACGGTTTCCACACATGTTATGCAAGTTCAAATACACTAGAAGAACACCCCACCCACGAAAAAGAAAAAGAAAAAAAAAAGAATGGGACCTCAAAAAAAGGGAATAAAAGGTTGGGCGAATTGAGCACTTATGATTGATCCGATCCAGGCTTGAACTGGAGACCTTCAGTGTGTTAGACTGACGTGATAACCAACTACACCATCGGACCTTGCTTGATTATTAATGCACCTTCCACAACATAGCTTGTGCTATCGCTCTCATTGCAGTTGCTTTGTGGTATTTTCGAGTTGAACTTGTCCAGCAAGTTAAATTAGTATTATGGCAATCTCACACTACATCTGTTCGTACCCGCATAGTTGCATGACGCCTTACAAACCCCCACAAATTCCCTCCCCTCACGCCGACCGCCAATGCACCCCAATTGACACCAAACAGGCCCGTACCAACTCATCATTACCTATGCGACGGGCTTGTCCTCGGCAACAAAAGCCTCGCCATCCATATCCCACGGATCATCTTCCCCTAGAACCGTGATCTCGTTGGTGAGGACATCACACGACAACACCTTCTTTCGGTAGAGACTGCAGGCCAACAACAGTCTCACCATCTTGGGCCTGTCCATCTTGGATCGTATCTTTCTCATGGCCTTGAGCATCTCCTCGTTCGGAAAGCAGCTTCTCAGCCCAAACAGACAGCTGCCTCCATATCTGCCGTTTGACAGGCTCGGACAGAGCACGACCCCCTGTTCGCATGACGTATTCACAATCAGCTCCTGCAGGGGAATCTTCTTGTCCTTCAAGTCGTCCGGAACCCGCATGACTCGCGGGCAGATGTATGCCAACCTCACATGCAGCCTCTTCAGAGTAGCGTAGAGCGGTGCGATGCTGTCGCAGAGATTGAAGTGCGGCATATCCGAGAATACCGTCCACTGGAGATCCAATTCCAGACTGGTGAGGTGCGGCAATCTGATGAGGTTCGAGATGTAGCTCGAGTATAGCGGGATGACCTGCTGACAGTCCAGTCTACTCTTCGGGGCTGGCGCAGAAGAAGGAAGAGGTCCGGTACGGTTAGCAGTGGCGGTAGCGATCGCGAAGTATTCGTCAAACGATAGGTGGTTGTCGTTGCTGTCGGTATAAGAATGAAGTGCTGGCGGCTGTGGTGCGTCGTTTGGGTCGAAGATGGTCCGGACCCTCAGAGATGTCGTTTTGGGGCAGGATTTGAGAAAGGAGGTGAGTTCCTGAAGATCCTGTTGATCCAGGATCCCGTCGATGCGGGTCTTCCCTGCCAGAGAGGGCACCGCCCCATACGCATACCCCGTTCGGGATCTCGACATGAGGAGCAAGGAGGGGTCCAAACTTGGGTACACTTGATGGCCGAAGCTCTTGGTCCGGTAGTAATAGTCCTTGAACTCGACAGTCAGGTTCTGCAGGTAACTCGACTGAATGACGTCGACGTATTTCGGGTCAGACGAGGACATCGTATTGAGGAACCTTCGAATTCGTTTGGGCGTAAAGAGCAATGGGGACTGTCGGATAGCTCCCAGGAGGATGGGATGCGCAAACGCGAACCATGACTTGCACACGGTCAGACGGCTTACGTCCTGTTGGAAGAATGGCGCGCCTAGGTAGCTGAATATAATGAGGGCCAGCTCGGCGGGAAGGTTGTTGAAGGACATGTCCGTATACTCGAGTGCGGAATGGCTCAAAAGAGTGTGATAGTGTGTGCAAGTTGTACTGCGTAAACGCGGGTGGTGGTGTGAAATGACTGACGTTGCACCGCAGTGACGAAAAGTTGGATATGAAAGAGCGGGAGAGAAGGTGAATCGGCGGGGAAGCACACACACACACCACCCCAAAATCGAGGGCGGCGCCAATGCAGGCGACAAGCACGAGCCAGCTAACGGCCTCCTGTCAGCTGAATGCTGGCTTGCGCAGGCAGGCACGGATGCCGTCCGGAAACAATGTTGGTCAATCGCTTCTCATGTCCGCCAATCGTCGCGTGCGAAACGGCGGAATCCGGTGGGAAAACAACAATCGCAAGCCAGTCGCTCCAGTCAGATGCATCATGCAGCAAGAGATGCAGATGGCCAATTTCGACGTATCCGCAAGCTGGGCCGCAGCGCCACCCACGACGGGGAGAACGAATGACAGACGCGTTGTCTTGGACCCCGTATGTCTCACTTTTCGCATGTTTCGATTGGTAACTGAGACCTTGACGGCTTAACGGCTTCACCTGGTGGAATTTGGTTGGACGGAGGGGCTGGCCAATCACACCCAGGTTTACCAGGTTAGCTTCGTCGGATCATACTTTGGGATCAACGGCTTGGCTTGGAGAAGCTAGGCTCTCGCCGGCGGCCCGCTGTGCGAAAATCTCCTTTTATCCTTCAAGTAAAGTCTGTGCTCCGCGGCGGCCCGATCCAGCATCTCCCCGGGCAGGACCCCTCGAGCAGCTAACTGAAATGGGCGTCGCTAGGAGCACTATCCTTGACTCTAGCTAGGACGTGTTATGACGCATTGTCGAAGACGCGAATGACGCATGCTGAGCCCGCTAACTCGTCAGAGAAGGCACCTTGCTGTGAGTCTAGAGAATCGTCTTCAACCTAGGCTCATCCTCAAGAAACCACCTCCCAAGCACAAATGACGCAGCTGCGTTGAGCATGCCCAAGTAGCAGCTGTAACCACCGGTCCAAAGACTGACCATAAGACCGTCCACCACGTTTCAGACAGACCCCAGGGTCTAGGAACGCCGGGAATAACAGCCAGAAACGGCCAGTCAACAACAACCTTTATCGAGACGCTGACAGGTGCGTGAACCGGAAACCCCGCCTACGAGTATCTCGGTTGCCAAATGGACCCCTTCTTTATTGGATAATTGTGCCGCTGATGAAAGTAGCGCATGAGTGCCGGCTCGACCAGACGAAACTAGTGGATAGAGTGTGCGGGAGGCATAGGTACGTAGTGTAGGAAGAGATAAAAAAAATCATGTCGTTAAGCCGGGTTTTGTCGAATGAAGTTGGTTAAGAAAAATTGCAGCTCAAAAGGCCATATGCAGGGTGGCCTGCATCTGTCTCCCACACTTTGGATGGCTGGCCACACAACGACTAGCCCACGACACGCGTTTGACGCGTTCTTCTACTCTCTTGATGCTGCAAAATGACCCAGTTGCTCAGCGACAACAAGATGAAGCGTCTTATCCTGATTGGCGGTAGAGACCGGCGAACATCGAGTCATGCTTCTTCAACAACTCCTCTGGCCGCCCTGCCTCTACTAATCGGCCTTGATCCACGACGAGAACAAGGTCAAATTTGCGTATGGTCTTGAGCCGATGTGCGACCGCAATGACGGTTGACTTGGCGAAATCCTCCGTGACAATCTGCATGATGGTCTCCTCCGTCTCAGCGTCGACCGATGAAGTGGCTTCGTCCATGACCACCAGGGCTGATTGTTGAAGCAGAGCTCGCGCCAGACAGAATAATTGCAGTTCTCCGCGAGATAGGGATGCATTCGATTGCATGTCTATGTTGATGCCAACGATGCCGTCCAGCCCTACACGTTTTAGCGCCTTCCGGATTTTCGCATCTGAGTGCCTGCCGTTTGGATCGAGGTTATGCCGAACGGTTCCCGGAAATATGAGAGGGTCTTGGGGAATGACAGTCATGGATTTACGAACGCCGTCGCGATGGAAAGGCAGTATATCCAGGCCGCCGATTTCCATGTGTCCGCCAAGGACTTCAGTCAAGCGCAGGAGCGTAAGGAGCAGAGTGCTCTTGCCACTTCCTGTCCGCCCACATATCCCGACCTTATGACCTGGCAAGATCTTGAAAGTGACACCCTTCAATACAGGACTTGAAGATTGGCTGTTCTGCAGTTAGTGGCAGTCCCACAGATGTAGCCGATGAGCTTAGCTTACCTGTACGCGGCTGTCACATCATCAAACTTCACGGATGCTGCACGCGATGTCCACCCGGCAGGTGGATCCCTGTCTTCATTGGTCTTATTCTCTGATGGTGTGTGCTCAGTAAAGTCTCGCACTCGCTGCACAGCCCCCATCGATGTTTCCAGCTGAGCCCAGCCTTGAATGACGTATGTCAGCGTTGCACTGAACGTGACAATGTTGGCCAGCGATACACCAAGGACACCGCCGTTTGAGTCGCTTGGGATTTGCGTTCCAAGTGCCATAACGGTGGTGCCGACGCCAGCAACGACGAGATCCAGGACCAGGTTTAGCCATCTTTGTGTGCAGTAGGTCATGTAGAGCGCACGCTGTGATCTGTCGAGCGCATCTCTCTGCCTGTCTTCCCAGTGCCGTTGCCACGCAAACGCACGAATAGTAGTCAGTCCAGCAAGCGTCTCAAGAAAATGGGTGTAGAGCGGTGCCCTAGCCTCAATCTCTAGAACCCGAATGCGCCGCGATGATCGGAGATATACCTTTTGCAGTAAGTATATCACAGCAATGAGCGGCGGAAATGAGAGCACGGTCAAGGGTGATGCGGATGCCACGAGGGCAGCTTCGGCCACCACTGTGAAAAAGCCGTCAATGGATTTGGCAAGGGCGAGGGTCAGCTGCAGGTCGATAATTGACAAGTCTTCGCTAAATCGATTGACGATGCTGCCCGATCCGGCAGCCAACAAGAAGCAGTATGGTGCCGAGACGACTGTCGACAACAGTGTCTGATGCAGATTGGCTGCTGCACGTGGAACAGCAATGATTTTCAGCGACCAGGAAAAGGAGACCAGGGCGACAAACGCCACAACAGCCAGAGCAAGGTAAACCGCGATGTACATCTTGGTCTGGCTGCCGGTGGGATCGCGCGTTTCGTATTCAGTCCACCATTTCAGCCAAACGTCCGGAAACTTGAAGCAGAAGACAAAGGTAGCGCTCGACACGAGCACGAGGCCCGTTGATCCCCATCCCATTGTTGCAAAGTAGTATTTATACAAACTTAGCCCGGCGTCTAGCCCTCCGGCCTGTATGATTTGAGCCGGAAGCTGTGCGTTTTGGATGTCGGGTGCACTACTGTCGATGCTGTCTCGAGTCTCCGACACGATTTTCTCTGATATGCCCTCCTTTGAACTTGACTCATAGGGTGAGTCTGCGTAATATTGCTGCCGTTCGGCGTCTTTCCTGAGTCCACCGTCGGACCCAAGCACAAAGGTAGCATCAAAGAGCTCGGCGAACCTCACGGTGGAAGCTGTCATTATGACAGAGACGCCATGCTTTCTGCAAAGTCCGTTTGGCCCAAGGACATTCTGGACGACAACTCGGCTGGTGGATGCATCAAGCCCACTCAGCACATCATCAAGAAGCAGGAGCTCCTTTCGTGCATACAAAGCCCTTGCAAGGCTCAGCCTCTGCTTCTGGCCTCCACTCAAACTTGCACCGTTGCTTCCGACCATGGTGTGTTCCTTGTCTAGTAGTCGAGAAATATCCTTGACCAGATCGCAGGCCGCAACGACTTGCTTGAACCAAGTCTGATCAAGCGATGAATCCGATGCCGCCACAATAGCGTCTTGGATCGAGACGTTGGGCAGCCATGGTTCCTGCGCACAAAACGCGATTCCCAAAGCAGACTTGCAGAATGCCCTCCCGTGCATCACGTTGAGCTCGCCAAGAATTGCCAACAGGAGTGTGCTTTTACCGCTACCCACGGGACCGGTAACCAGCAGCTGCTGGCCCCGACGTACTGTCAAGGAGATGTGCCGCAGAGCAGTGTCGGTGGAGTTCGGAAACGAGAAGTCGGCGTCCTCAATCGTGATCAGAGTGCCGTCTTCGACAAATACGCTATCCTCACCAGTCGACGATAGCTTGGTGATTGGAATTTCGACCCAGTCTGATGCTGCCGCCCTCTTCATCGGTATTACTTTGGGAAGAAGCGACTCCATTTCGACCTCTTCACTATCATCACCATCCGAGATTTTCTGCGCCGACTCAAATTCCCCATCTTCATTGTCTCTCGACATCAGCTTTTGTGTCTCTGCACCTGGGCTGAGCAAATAGTCCTGGATTCTGGTATAGCACCCGATTGAGCCAGTGAATCGTGGCACGGCAAAGACAAAATAGACAATGGGATAGCTGAGCAAAGTGATGAGCGACAGAGATGTGAAAGCCCTAGCCGGGTCCAGGTTCTCGCCGCCTCTTCGATGGGATAAGTAGTAGTAGAGCAGGAAGGTAACCACAGGGGTGACGACTAGCGTAGTGTTCCCGAGGGCTTGTTGGGCTGTGTCCACCTTGCGGTATGACCGAGACTTGCGAATCTCCGCCAAGCGTTGTTTCTGTAGACCCTCGGCTAGGACTGGCGTCATCCCCATCATCTTGACTGACTTGATGTTGTTCAAAATTTGCGCTGTAGCAGCAACTCTTTCCTGAATCGAGTCAATCCACGTCTTTTGGTATTTCGTGGCGAGTTTCCCAATGTACACACTCCCTAAAGCGCATGCTGCGAGATCTTTAGCAGGAACTCAGGCCTGGCTGTATGAGATAACTTACACATGGCGATGATCAGCGGTGAAACGGCAGCCCAACCAAGTTGACGGCCCAACATCAAAATTGCGACGGTCACCTCAATCGGTGTCGCCCAGACGACATCAAGCATTTCGATGCCGGCAATGATGCGATCTACATCAGTGCTCATCAAAGTGACTGCAGCGGCGTCTTTTGCGTCCGACGCATTCAGCGCTAGCGATGCGTCATGAATAACAGCTATCAAGCCGCTGCGGAACGCAATCATGGTTCGGTAGATTTGGTGCTTGTATGCAGCAGTCGCAAGAGCAATCCCAACGTAGGTGATAGCGGCAGCACCGGTGAGAAGAACACCAGTCGTCCTCGTGTCGCTACCGTCCGCACCCGACTTGCTCATCGAAGTGACGGCTGCGTCGATGAGCAGAGGCTGGCAAAACTTGCACGTGATTGAGAACAAACGGAGTGGGATGACCGACAGGAATTGCCGTCGATAACAAGAGAAAGCCGCATACATCAATGCATGTTTGTTCCCGTTCGAATGTTGCTTCCAGGCCTGGCCGAATCGAGTCTGAAGTCGTGCCACGCCAAGTTTGGGATCCAGTGGAGGGAGATGGGCGAGTTCGAGTGTCGTATAATAGCCCCGCCTGAGAATTGGAGTGAGCCACCAAAACAGAGCACGACTCACAATGCCTTCTAGAACCTCCGGCGAGGAGTCACGGTATGGAGCTTGGAGATAGTTCCTCTTGCTCTTGGACTCGATAACGAGGATGACCATCTTCAGGGGTAGTGCAGTTGCACGTGCCAAGGGAAGTGACTGATCGTCTTGACGCAGCCACAACGTCCGCAGAATAGGAATGTCGCATAGTGTAGATATTAAGAGAAACACAATAATTGTCGACGATGGGCTGATTGATCGGTCATGTTCCAAGAAGGAAAGAACCGCAAAAATGGCAGAGCTCGCCAGGGCCAGCACTGAGGCAAACAGAGACAGGTTGCCTGGCTTGTTTGCTGGAGACGTCCATTGTAGCGTCCAAAATAGCTGCACCGCTCCTAGGAGTAAGATGCACACCTATCAAGCGCGTTAGTCTGGAGCGTTAAAGGGAGGAGTGATCGTATTATTACAATCTTTGTGAACCGAAGAACTGTCACGCTTGCTCGTCGTGTGGTTTTCTTTGATTGCTTCACCAAGACAAATGAGCGGACGAGGGCAGCAGAGATGAAAATTGCTGAAGGTAGAATCGCAAAGGTGACGTCTTCAAAGAAAAGCGTGAAGTCCTCCCGACCGTCACGGCAGGAAGGTGCGACCCAAGGGCCGAAGGTGTTGTCGCCACCGGGTGGACACTTGGCACCGGCTGTCATCATGCTAGCGCCGGCAGTGAAAGCAGCAAGCGAGATTGACCTGGTCGAACTTGGGACTCATAATTGAGCACACAGAATGCTCGGAGGCATATCCTAAGTCGAAATTGAACTGTAAAAAAACGAGAAGGAGTTCATGGCTCAACGAGTGTTCTTAATTGGACGAATCAGAAGCTGCCTACAACTGCGTTCCGATGGAGAGAAGGAGCTCAAGGCTTGCTGTGAATCTGGCCAATCAGAATTATCATCAACTGCCTGCAAGTCGCCTGCAGCTGGCAAGGAAGATAGACACAGGATTACAGGGTTGCCCCGTTAAATGCGTGCTTACATTTGGCTTACATTTGGCGGATCACCCGGATGTAAAGAGGAACTCCTAGCTGCACAGGGTCTCGGACCGGCTGGTCGTATCACCAACCGCATATGGTATGCTCCGCATCGTTTGTTTCTGATAGGGATTGAATCCGGAAGGTGCGAATACCTACCCGCATTGCGTCAAGAGGGGCAAAGTGGGGGGGGGGGTACTTTACGGTTTGGGATGCGAACTTAGAATGGATATATCACAGGCATGCGGGCGGCTTACCAAGACAGGCGTCTTACCGTCCATGATGTCTCAGTGCAGAAACTGCACAGCAAACAGATGAAATTCCCGCGAAGAGATGCAACTTGTGTGTACTTGTGATCTTGTTTTCGAGGGCACCCTAAATCTCAGATCGCTGCCAGCCGCCCTAAGCCAAAGTCTTATAGCTGAACATACCGGAAACGTTTGATGATTGTTTTTAAAATGGACAGTTAGGTCAGGACTTTCTAGCAGATGGACGGACAATCCGTATGTAGTCATTAGTGTTGCTTCCTCCTTCCAGCCCAATCATACATCTCATTCCAAGCATCATCCAACCCGACACACCTGCCAACTCCTGGAGTGATTCTGTCCTTCTTGTTTGGATCCCGACCATCGCCCTCAATGATGATCTTGCTGCAATGCCAGGCATGTTCCGGGCTAGCAGCCTTGTAGTATACTCCCACCGCTCTCTCACCTCTGACCAGGCGCTCCGCGGCGCTGGCCGTTAACCTCCACAAGTGCAGGCAGTGCGCCCTGTGATAGTCGTAGGCGATGTGAAATCTGACATTGAACCCGTCCTCGCCATTGGCAAAGGCGGCAGCTTCAACATCCTCGAGCGTTGCGCGCTTTGTGAATTCTTCGTCCCAGTATATTGGATATGTCGTCCTCCCTCCGGCCGCAGGGAAGAGGTCGGTGTCATTTGACTCGGACATCTCAGCGACTGCCTTGTCGTAGCATGCTGCTGGTAGCCAGCCACTGTCGTACTCCGTCAGACATAATAATAGCCAACCGGCGACGGACGGTGTTTCGGGACTCACTTGACGTAGACATCAAAAACGCATCCTAAAGCCCTTGCTTCTTCAGGTGATGCACCGCATAGTGGCGGTAGATCTTCCGAGGGTGTCGGTGGCGTTGATAAACGTGAATGCCACCGTGAAAACGCTGTCAAGTCTCTGATATAGAGACCGACAAGGAGAAAAATGATGATACAGTAGTACAGATGTGCTGAGGTTAAAATTGCACCAAGTCGGCCGCGAAACGTTGTGTTCTCTCGCTTGTTTTTCTCGCCAATCGGTGCTCCGCCTTCACCGGGAAACCAGAATGTACGACCGTCAGGACTTGTCAGAGGCTTCTTCTCGGCTTCCTCTATTGTGTCGTCGTCCATGTCGCGATTTCGTGTCATTGAAACAATTCACAAATACAAGTTTACACTCTGCAGAGTCTAATTGTCAAAAATTGAGTTTGTAAAACAAGTACGATGACACTGTTCCCTGACCCACGCTCAAGCCAGTCAGTCAACGAGAGTCTAGAGGCAGAACAGAATCTCTACACCGACTGCCACCGCCCCCACCATTCTCCCGCCTCTCTCATGGGTCTGTTAGTCCCTACCAAGAATCCTATCACTCTTCTGCTCATTCCTCTCAGACCCACGCTATCCGATTCGCAGGAGATGCAGGTTACTATTAGTGGACTCAAGGACCGTTTGCAGTGGGGTTTATCACAGATACTCCGCAAGCCTTGCGAAGCGGAGCTGCCACCAAATGCGGTAGCTCCGTTTAAATCCTTCAGGATCTAGCCGATCCCTAGCAGTGACGTTGTCAACGGTGCCGATTTTTACATGGGACGATTCCTCCAGAATGACCCCGCCTTCACCGGTTTGTTTCTTCATTCATCCCGCCAGCACCCGTCGGGTCCGTTGAAATCCAAATGTTCGGTTGCGATTGTGCAGGTCTTCAAATCAAGAGCTCATTTGCTGTTGAGTTTTGTGCGTCTTTGCCTGACAAAGATATCGAAAAGGGCAACAACTCTGATGCAGCCTCACAGCCTTATTTTAAGCGGAAATATCATCACCCCGCATTGTGCAACAGTAAGCAGTTGGCTTTCTTGGCTTAAAGATGTGCCGAATGACATGACGGGCAAGACGCCACAGATTATGCTTAAACACCTCGTGTCAGCCCGCCTACCCCCGACCTATCACATTGCGTCATTCGTGCCCGGCACTGGTAACTGTCGTAAGATTGACCGGTTTCATCTTCAAAGAAGTCGGGAATCCCCATATCAAGGCATATTGACGCGCGTTCTTGGACTGATTATCAATGACTATTGCCCGCGACTTCCTAGTGGACAAAGAAACCTTTCAGGTTGCGTGGCACTTTCGGAGGTGGGGTTAACAAACAGCCTCCGCATGTCTAAACCCGGTAGATAGGATCACATTGCAGCGCAGGAGCTTGCCATAGTGGGTGCGGTTAGGGGTCTTGTTCGTAGTTCACCCGGCAAGACATGGCAGAGTCGTATCTGTCGAAAAATACGGGGATGGAGGGTTCGACCGATGAGGCGAGACATAACATGCCTAGCAGATTAGCTGTCCCGCCTATACGTCCCTAAACACTTCGACTCACTCTGAGGTAGGGGAGGTAATCCTTGAACTAACACCTGGTTGAGCAGGGGGGCTCATGTGCTCGGATATTGGGTAACAGAGATCACCGTGTCAGAAACAGAATGTTACTCTGTGCTGATGATACCTGGCCTGTACTCCCCGAGTCGGGGTAATCCGGACTACAGGGCTGAGACACCATCGCAAGGGCGGGGTAGGCCGGGTCCGGACACGGTGAAACTAAGGTATCCATGCTCGTAGAAGCCATATATCCTCAGATGCAAATGATAATACAGATCTGCGAATGCCCTGTAGCCGACGCGCTTGACACCGCTTGAGAAGCCCTAGGGCCGAAGAGAGGCAGCAACAACAAAACTGTGACCAACAACATCAGGAGCATCAGAAACACCGGCAAAAATGAAGATCTGTGTAGTCCAGACCTCATACGAGGGCTCAAACCACTTTGCCGAGAAGGTACCTCCCTACTCCCCTCCCCTCTCATGGTCCTCTTTCATACTAACATTTTCTGATAGTTCGACCCCCTCTGCGATCCGAGCCGCTACATCTCCCCCGATGTGCATCAGTTCGAGCACCGCTTTGTCCGGAAGGCGTCCATGAAGGAGGACATTGACAAGCTCTGCGATGAGGAGTTTGACATTTACTTCAGCTGCTTGGTACGTCTGTTTTTTTTTTCTTCCCCTTTCTGTTCTGTTATTAACCTGTGCTGTGCATAGTGGGGCGGCCCGCGCGATAACGTAGCAGGCATAGACGCCGCCGTCTACCTGGAATCCAAGAACGTGCCAGTCCTCACCAACCGGGCAGACGCAATGCGCTTCTGCAACGACAAGCACGAGTTCTACTCCCGCGTTCGCCAGCATTCCTCCCCCACCTCCCCTGGCATCCTCCTCCCCGGCAACGACCCTGGTCATTTCCCCAAGATCGTCAAACTTAGTGACGGCGCAAACAGCCAATCTCTCGACTTCTCCAGCATCTGCCATACCCAGCAGCAACTCTCAGCCCGCATAGACGCCGTCCGCCAAGGCTACCCCGACGCCGACATCCTCGTGCAGGACTACATCAGCGGCGCGGAGGTCAATGTCGTAGTAGTCGAGATGGGCCATAACGTCGTTGCGTTGGAGCCCGTGGAATACATCTTCCCCGACCCCACCCCCCCAGAAGAAGCGTTCCTGACGTTCGAAAATAAATTCATGAAGGTCGGCAAGGGCAGTACTGGCATTCGCACAAAACTGGTAACCGACGAACCCCGCCGCTCGCACATCCGGTCCACCGCGGAACGGACATTTGTTGCTGCGGGCATGCAGAACGGGTCCGGCTGGTGCAGAGTTGACATGCGCGTCGACCAAGACACCAACGACATCTACGTGCTGGAGATCAACGCGTTCCCGACGGTCTTTTATCCCAAAGGGGCGTACACTTCCGATAAGGTAGTAGCGCGCACCTACCCCGGAGGACATGCAGCTTTGTTTGACATGCTATTGGCCACGAGACTCATCCAGACGGGCGCACACAAGGAGACCCACAGAGCGGTCGCCACGTTTTTCGACGACTTCTCGGAGAGGTACGAGCAGGTCTGGGAGATGCCCACCATCGTGACCGTGCGGACGCACATGGCGGTCTCCTACGACTGGCGCGGGACGGTGCTCGACATGGCCTGTGGGAGCGGGTTTCTCGGGCACGCGCTGCACGACGCGGGGTACATCATCACTGCCGCGTCAGGGCCTGGCGCCGGCATGTGGTCGGCGAGTCAAGTGAAAACCAGCTCGAATGATTCATCAGGGATGTGGTCACGCACGGGCGAGACACAACATGGCAGGGTAACCATAACCGGCGTCGACATCTCCCCCAGCATGGCCAGCAGCGAACGCGCGCGCAAGTACTACACCCGGCCGATCCACATAGCACCCATGGAGGAGTTCATCATGACTTCTTCCGAATACGACCACGTCGCCTGCTTCAACGGCTTTCAGTACCTCCCTCCCGTCATATTCACCGCCGTTTTGTCGCGCATGTTTATGCTGGCACAAAAGTCGGTGTCGTTCGAGGTCGACAACATGCCGCAGGAACATATCGACCGCACCAACAAACGGGTGGGATCTCCTGCGTTGTTTAACAACACGCCGACAATGGCGAGATTCCAAACCCCGAATGGGTGGAAGAGGGTGTGTGAGAAAGAGCAGTTACTCTTCCACTCACCGAATTCCGGGATCGATGTACACGGTGTGTTTTATCGCTTTGAGAGGGAACCAAAGGAGGCGAGTGGGGATGAAAACGATTTTCTCTAGACAACTCAACGAGAGGCAGATTAACAGTGCAAACATTGGAAGTTGAGATCTTTCCTCTTTATTCTTTGTACTACTATCTCCTGTGTACAACGTTCTCGGTAACATTTCTAACGGTATCCGGACATGAAATACCTGTAGGTAGTGAACCCGCATACTCGTATATCCATGACTGACGTGAACAGAAAAGAAGGTAGAAAGCTACTACTTCTCCTGCAAATCCCAAAGCGTCTTAAACATACTCTCCCTCTCCAGCAAACTCTTCGGGGAGTCAAACTCAACCATCTTCCCATCCTGCAGCACCAGGACTTTATCAAAGTCAACGACTGTCTTGAGCCGGTGAGCGACGACGATGCAGGTCCAGTCCCTGAACTCTGTACGTATCAGTTCGTCCACGAATGCTTCGGTTTGTCGGTCGAGACTGTGCACCATTAGCATCACTCACTCCCGCCTTGCCAGAAGGGTAAGGTACTTACGAGCTAGTAGCCTCATCAAGCAACAACACCTTACTCCTCCTCAACATGGCCCTGGCCAGACAGAAGAGCTGTCTCTGTCCGGCACTCAGCCAGTCCGTGTTGAGATCTGCGCCTAGACCGCCCTTCTCTTCAATAACCCCCTTGATACCCGTCTTTTCCAGCGCCCGCCATGTCTCCTCATCCGCGACCTTTCCAAGAGGATCAAGGTTGTATCTCACCGTACCCGCCAAAAACATCGGGTCCTGCGGTAGTGCCACCAGTGACTCCCTCAGCGCGTTGAGGTTCAGGCTTGCCGTGTCGATGCCATCAATGACAATGTCCCCACTTTCAGGATGGTACAGCCTGAGCAGTAGCATGACGAGCGTGGACTTCCCACTCCCTGACCTCCCGCAAACAGCCACCTTTTCTCCGGGTTTGATGTCGAGGTTGATGTCGTCCAGTACCTTTCGATCTCCGTACTTGGCATGCAGGCCCCTGACCGTAATGGCCCCCTTTGTCGGCCACTCTCCGTCATCATTCTCACCCCCACCACCGGGAGGCATGTCTGGACCGTCCTGCTCTTTCGGCGTATCCCTCTCAAATTGGTTAATCCTCGTAACCGCGCCGAGACTCGTCTCGAGTTGCGTCCACATCTGGATGAGCATGCTGAGGGTCTGTCCGATGCCCATGACACTCGTCAGCGCCACGCCCAGCAGCCCGGGGTTGATCCGATCTCTGAGCGCGACAGCCAACCCGACCAACAGAACAGCTAAACCCGTGACGATCAGGTCCAAGACCAGTGACAGCCATCTCTGTATGCAGAAGAGGAGATAGTACGGGCGCTGGGACTCGTTGAGCCGGGCCAGGTTCTCATCCTCTGCTCGCCGAGTCCATCCGTACGCTCGCAGCGCGGTCAACCCTTCAAAGGAGCTGATGAAGTAGCTGTACAGCGGTGACTTTGCTTCTAGATCGAGCAGTCGCATTTGTCGAGACGTGCGGAGGTAAAACTTCTGGAGCAGAAACAAGACGCCAAGCATGAACGGTATGGCTACGGCGAGGTATCCTGATGCAACGCAGGTAAGGATGACCTGCGCAAGCGCTCCAATAACCTCTGTGGACAGTTAGAGCGGTGCAACATTGTCAGATGGGGGGGGACGTACGGCTATAGCTCATCAAAAAGGACATGGGCAGCGGCATGTCCACCAGCGTCAGGTCCTGGCTGAACCTGTTGACGATCTCCCCGGTGTCGGTTGCCACAAAATATGCCATTGGGGCACTACACACCATTAGCCAGGATCTCCGATGCTTAAGGAGAGCAGGGGGGCATACTGCATAGCGGCGACAAGCACCTTGTTGTGCAAGATCTTGGCGGAATGTGGGACGATGTAGATCATAAACACCCTGCCAACGTCAGTATCAATGTATGCCTGTACACAACAGTGACCGGGACGGTTTACCAAAACTCAGCCCACATTAACAACAGATTCAGAGCAGCAAACACGACGTAAATACCGATGTAATATCCGACCTTGTCGTTAGGATGCTGTTCGTTCGCTGATGTCCAGACGTTGAGCCACAGGGGCTGTGCGGACCGAAAGCCAATGTTGAGGACGGTCAAGACGCAAAATAGGGGAAACTGAAGTCTGCCCATGGACCCGATATAAGCAAACATTGCGTCGGCGTTGCGTTTGCCTCTTAACGCTCCTTCTCCCTTGCCAGCAGCCTTTTCTTTTTGAGCGGCCTTGATGGATGCAATCTTGGCGAGCATTGCTTCTTTTTCAGTCTGCTCCTCCTCCTCCTCTTCAACAACTACCGCTTCGGCTTCTTGGACGGCAGACTTCTTCAGCCCGAGGCCGCTGACATAGCCACCCGCTGAGGAGTTGAGTTGGTCAAAGCTGCCCTTCTCGGTGATATGCCCGTCGTCGTTGAGAACTATTATGTGCTCGGCGTGTGGGAGAAGTTGAATGTTATGCGTGGCAAGAATGACAGCCCTTCGACTCCTTCTCAACAAGCCCTCCGGACCCAGTATCGCGGCAAAGCATTTCGAATATGTGTCCGCGTCGAGACCCTTGAGGATGTCGTCGAGTATGACTATCGGCTTGCGGTTGTACACCGCCCGGGCGAGGACAACACGTTGCTTTTGTCCTCCACTCAGAGAAACACCCTTGCTGCCAATGAGCGTGTCATCCCCGCTCGGTAGCTGCTCTAGGTCCTCAGTCAGTTGGCAAGCTTGTATGACCGAATCGTAGAATTCTTTGTTGTATTCTTCAAATGCAAGGATATTCTCCTTGACAGTCTGGTTTAGAAGCCATGCATCTTGGTCGCAATAGGCGATCTCCTCAGGTATGGTAAGTTCGACTGACCCCGACAGCATGATTGCCTCTCCCAGCAGCGCTTTCAGAAGTGTCGACTTGCCAGACGCTACTGGCCCAACGATCAGTGTCAGCTGCCCCGGCATAATGTCAATGTCCACATCTTTAATAATGGCCGGTGCATCCTTCTTCCAACCGAAGTTACCTCCCCTGACTTTGATCCATGGTTGTTCGGTCTTAGGCTTCTCAGCGTCATCTTCATCCGTATTCGGGGCTGCAGTCGTGGATGACCCGGCATCCGAGTCAGAAACCAACGTCCGGTAATCTTTTCTCTTCTCCTTCAGCAGAAATGCCTGGATCCGGTCGAGACATGCCAGTGCCTGCGAGACATTGGCCCAGGCTGTGGTGAGGTCCATGATTGGCATTATCAGAACATTTAGTAAACTGAGCGAAGTAAAAGCCTGAGCCACGCCGAACTGGTTGCCTCCCGAAACATGTTGCGCAATGGCATACACCGTAAAGGTGACTGCCGGCATTAGCAGGCTTGGCGTGATGCCTGCACAAGTTAGCATCCTGGTACTGCAATGCAATTAGCAGTAGGAGCATACCTAAAAGCAGGCTAGAAATCTGAATCTTTCGAAACTGTGTGGATTGATCTAGCTCGTAGTCCCTCAAACCTTCGATCTGCTTCTCGGCCTTGGCGCTGAGCCCAGCCACTTTTACGCCCTTTATGGACTGGATAATATCGGATGTGATTCCCACTCGTTTCTGAATAGCCGCCATCCACTTGCGTTGTCGAGGCGGGATAAGCTTTGCTATCCTTGCGGCGATGCCTCCGCAGATGATGCACAAGACGATGGGTGCCACTGACACCGCCCCGAGTTGTGTGCCCAAGATCCATAGGGCCAAGGCGAGTTGAATAATATCGGGTATTATGAGCACCATGAAAAGTGCGGTCATAGTGATCCTGTCCACATCCGTGCTCATTAGTGACAGGGCTGCTGACGAATTTCCCGTTTCGGCTCTGACAGTCAGCATATTTTTGTAGATGGTGGTGACCAGGGCGCCGCGGATTTTGGTCATTGTTCGGAAGGCGATGTGCATCCACCCACGGGTGGTAAGCTGGAAGTGTCAGCAACGGCCTGTACAGGGAAGGACGTGACGTACAGCAATGCCGATATAGCACAATGCCCACGCTCCAATTAGGCCGTATCCGTAGTAGTCTGGCAGTCTTTGGTGAAAGGTGATGTAGAGAAGAGTGTTGTTGATCAGATATGGCTGCGCAAGGCTGAATCCCACAAAGGCTAGGCGAGGGATGATGGCCAATGTCAGCTCCGGCGCAAATGTGCGGAACACTGCAGTCGTGAGGCAGTGTTTCTTGTCACGGTTGACTAGCCCACGCGCAGTCAGCAAGTGTTTTCTCAGGGAGTTGGTAGGTGCTACCTTTGTTCCATGAGTTGAGCAGCCGTTCATAGAGTATGGTTCCTTTCAGATTGTCATCGATCGCGTAGAGATCCTTCATGTCGAGGTCACTGCTGTATCCTTTCATGAACAATGGGTTGAGCCATGAGAAGAATATCGTGCCGAGAAGCCCCTGACGCATCTCTGGCGGAATCTGGTCCGGAGATATCGACTTGTGCCATTTCTGTACAGACTCCAAGCAAAGCAGCGCTACCTGCAAAACAAAGGTGACTGTGAAGACAGCTGCAACTGTGGCATTGTCGTCGAGCAGCCATTGCGTCCGCACACGCGGGAGGTCCAGCAAGATGGTTGACACCAAGAACAGCTGTATCACAATGGAGGGCCTCACGGAGCGGCGATGCTCAAAGTCCGAGAGCACCAGAAGGGCCAGGCTCGTTACGAAGGCCAAGATACTGGACGCGAGCGTTGTACGTGTGACCACTCCATGGCCAGTACCCCATAGGACCACTAGAGCGAGCTGAAGTATGCTTTGGATTGTCCAAAAGGCCTGGTTCAAGGGCGTTAGCAACAGACAGAGCGCATGCTCTGGGACACATACCAGCTTAAAAGCCCGAAGTAACGGCCATTGCACCACTGTCTGCCGTTTCGAGAGTCGGTAGAGCCGGAAAGCTGCATTTAGTAAGGCAATGGCGCATGGGGCAATAGAGAATATGGACTCCTCGAAGACGAGCGTGAAGTCGAAATTGTAGCAATCCGTCACTAAGCCCGGCTCTAGGACGGGGCCGAAGTTGTTATCGCCGGTGCAACGAATCATGGCTGCGTCGCCGGCGTTAATTATTGGGAAGACTCAATTCGAAACAAGAGCCATCGAGGTGATGTCGACACGGGATGTGATGTATATGTTAACTCCTTATTATTAAAATTGAGGTCGGACATCGGTGCATGACGGAACCGGGCCCTTCCGGAACACCCATGTGCGATTAGGCAGCAGATCTGCCAGGCTTTGGCGATTGCAGCGCGACATACGCGACAACCGTGGCCGTAGTTATTTGCTGTATGCGAATGCGAGATCAAGCTCTGGGGGTGGCCCGCCTGTGGTCGGCTGGCAGTGGTCGATCAAGCTTGTTTTGAGATCTGCAGGGTACCTTTCGGAGACTTTTCTGGCTTCACAAAGCAGCAGCAACCTAGCACTCCAGGCACCACCAGCTTGCGCGGTGATTGCAGCCTCAGTGAAAAGCTGTCGCCTCCATCAGGCAGTAAGTGAAGCTGGCAAGCGACGGAATTGGTATGTAGAAAGATCCCGGACCCGCCATGACTGGACAATTCAGGAAAGTCGGCACCGACTGCATGGGAAAGCAGCCGTGATTGATAATGGATCGGCTATTATTGGGGGCCTCGGGGCCTGGACAACCAACACGACGCCGTTCCACACAAGTTTCCAGGTTGCCAGATCGCGTCGGGTGGCACAAACCAGTACCAGAAAGCTCAGTGGACGGCTCAGCCAATCCCCCGCATTTAGCAGATGCTTGGGAGGGAAGTTTCCAGGCTGGCATAGAACTTTACAGTGATGAGGTTGTTTGACGCGAGATTTGCCGCACCAAAAGGACTACATTCGAAGATGCCTGAGGTATTGCAGGCAGAAACCAGAACCGTGGTTGTCCTCATGATTCGTGATCAGGCAAACGTGTTTCGCGTTCATCAGCTGTCAGGTTCCAGGAAAACGGACTTCGGAAGGTGCTCCCGAATACGCGGATAGGTTTTGTGGGCCAATCAGTGGTTGCTCAACTCCTTCCAGTTCGGGAAGGCACTGACCAAGCCTTCTTTCCACAGTCGCCGACCTACACCGCTAGACCAGTGTTTGTTTGCCGTGCCCTCTGGTGAAAACAGACGGAAAAGAGAGTTGAAGAGAACTCGACCAGTGAAAATGCATGTCTGCCTCAAAACGCGGGATGTTCTCTCCAAACAGCTTCATCCAGCATCTGCCCGGCCGTCCGTTCCCAGCACAGGGGGTCCGCTCACACGGGCCACACCTCACACCGCCAAGCGACGCATGCCAAAGGCTCACCAGTTAAGGTTATCTGTACTTTCCCATCAGGGCAGCTGCACAAGCTGTGTCGTGTTTGTTAAATGATGTGTACTAGCGCTAAGAGTTGGATTGAAACCTTCGTTGGCTGTCATAAACGCGTAGTGGACCGGTGACTCGTCGAAAGAGATGTCGTGCATAGCGGCGTTTTGGCGGGGTGGTGGTCCATGTAAATAGTGGAGGTGGCGGGGCCAGGACACTAAACGCGCAACCAAGAAGCGAGGGATCGCGAGCATGCACGACATTCGCTCCGATGCCTCTTTCCCAGTGCGTTCCTGAAAAAAATACCCGCGTATCCAAAGGCCAAGACTTTGTGCTTTCCACCTCATTCCCACGTTTACCTAAGGGGGGCCTTGTGAACGAGGAGATGATTTCAGCTGGCCATGTCAACTTGTCAAGTTCCACCTCTGGTGTGGGGTCGCGCTTCTGGCGCGCATGCAGCATGCCGTCTGGCATGCCATGGCGAACCGTCAGCTCGGCATGCGATGGATATCCACGAGAACAAATCACTGCAAATGATCAGAGTGTGGATATTGTGTGCGTTACTATTTTTATGTTTTGGGGCCACTCTCAACCCACCATTCACACGCTCTATCTATTCCTTAATCTCTTTACGCACTCGTGAACTCGGATACAAACACCGATCCACCCAGCGCCTTGGTAGCAAAGTTAAAGATCCCAAACCGATACCCCACGAATATCTGCCAGCCCGAGGACAACGTCGCCGGTGCGCCCAACTTTGAGAAGTTCTTTCCATCAGAACTGTAATAAAACTGCGCAAGCTTGGTCCCGCTCGCTCTGTTATCCATCGAAACCCTGAACCAGATCTTCGTCCCACTGATCGCCGTCGTTCCCGTCACCGTGCCAGTGCTGGTCGTCTGCCAGGTATTCTCATCCTGCGTAGCGTTGGCCCTTGTCTGTATGATGTAACCCGTACCGTTCTTGATGACCCCAATCCAGGACGTGACATCTCTGAACGCCGCCAGCCCAGCTACATCCCCGTCCGCCATTCCCGAAAAGTCAATGGCCACAGTCCCAACCGGGAACTCCCCATTCGGCCGTTTGGTCAGCGTATTCCGGGCGTGAAACAAATCATCCGTCACCGTTGTCGTGTACAGCGTCAACCCATTATTGACTTCGTACTTGCTCGGGTCAGGGTTATGATTCCACTCCCAGTCCACCTTCAACTCGGTGCCCCTGAACGTATCCGTCCCTGTCCAATTGTACCCCGTTTTTCTCTCTGGCAGTGGTCTTGGGTATGCCAGCCCCCAACCACCACTCGAATCTTCCGTGAGGACCGGGAACCCGTCACTCCCCCAAGTGATCGGCGCAAGAACCGGCATTCTGCCCGCTGGATATGCCCAGGTAAAGCTCATAAAATACCAGTCGCCATTCTGCGTCTCTATCAAACTCCCCTGATCCAACGTCCCACCGTCAGGGACTGGGGAGGACACCCCGTCGATTAGTATCTTACTGGTATATGGCCCCCACGGGCTGGTGCTCTTCCAGATAATAGTCGTTCCTTGTGTGTCGTCGTCCAGAACATAGTACAGCCCGTTGCGTTTATACAACCTGTTTCCTTCAATGGTGGATCTGCTAACGTTCGCAGCGTTGAACACCGGCTGCGTCTTCACCTGACTCAGCCCATCAGCAGAAAGCTGCGCAACGCTGACGTTTGTCCCGCCGTAAACGACATACATGCTGTCGTCGTCATCGATCAACAACCCGCAATCGTAGTAACATGTGCCCGGCATACTGGCAGACTCGACCCAGGGGCCGGTGACGCTGGGAGCGGTGAATATGTGCGTGTTCCAAAAGTCCACGCATCCGATCCAATACCACTGGTTGTTGCTCTTGCGATAGCGGAGGGTAGATGCCCATGTCCCCGCGCGGTAAGCAGTTGTATTGCCGGTCATGTTGTACTGCGCCCCGAAGTTGAGGAAAGGGACGGAGTGGCTGATGAACTCCCAGTTCACTAGGTCATAAGAACGGAGAATGGGCGCGCCAGGAGAGAAGTGCATGTTTGATGCGCTAAAGTAGTAAGTGTCGTTCACGCGGAAGATGTCGTTGTCGGCGAAATCCTCATAGATTACTGGGTTCGTAAACGTCCCGGTCGCTGCAGAAGCGGTGGTTGTTGCGCGAGGTTTGCATGTCTGGACTGACGCCTGGGCGAGGATGCCGGGCACCAGGGCCAGAACAAGCCCGAATGCAATGGACCTCATTGCTACCTGAGCCAAAGAATAACGATATGCGGTCCATAGCCGCTGGTAATAGTGATGAGATCTGCATCTTATATCGACGTTTTGTTGATAAAGTTAAAGAGGGTTTGCCGGGCAGTGATCCGAGAACCCGGTAAGTATTTCGCTGACAGGGTCGTCCATTCGTGCGCCTGGGAAAAAGGGATAATATACTGCGGGGGTTACAGTCCGCGGGCCGATTCTTGCCCCAAACTGATCAGACCTGGAGCCGGAAATGGTAATCGTTAAAACGATCGCCGCAGTAAGGTACCCGTCGGCCTTTGAGACAGACTTAATGATGGATGTCTTTACTGCAGTTGTTTAAGGGGTGTTTCCTCCCATTGGGAAATCTGGCGGCTCGGTTCGGGGATGTGCGGTGGAAATGCAAAATTTATTCACGCTCATTCCCCTCGAGCAATTGCCCTATCCGTGCGGACGGGATTCCTGAGCTCCCGCTGCTTCAAGGTGAGCCCGTGGGTTAACCTACCCCCCTGCCTGTAAGTCGTCGTAGCACCGCTTGTCCTACTCGCCTAATGCTGCCATCCATCCGAAGTGGAGGGAGGATTGGAATGAAGGACGCAGATTTCGAGACAGTACCATATAAACATCATACTACATTAGTGAATTACCGAACGTCTTCTTCGGCTGGACTTAGCGTTGTCGAGGATTCACGGGCGGATGGAAACAGAGTGCAATCGTGTAGGTATGCAGACATTATTAACCTTAGAGACACTAGCATAATAACCTCCATTGGGTGAATTGCATAGCCAGCCCACTCAACTGCACAGCCAGACAGCTGTTATTTCTGGCCATTGGTTTTCCCCGCAACATTCCCTTTGCCTTCATTGCCCGCCTTTCCACCTTGAGTACCATTACCGGGTATGCCAACCTCTTGCGCCTTCGGCCGCATCGCATCCAGCGTTTCGGCGGCTTCACTGGTCGTCGGCTTAACTTCGAAGGTGGGTAACTCCACAATCGTCATGCCGTCCTTGAATGCGTGCGTGTCTTCGATGCCTCCGGTCTTGCGAACTCCGCCCGACTGTCCGCTCTTTCCGACTCCCCATTCCAGCGATCCAAATAACGAGAACAACTTAGAAAGGTAAGAGGCTTTCGTCTTTTCTTCCGGCTGGGTCGTCTTCTTTCCCCCGGTCGAGTCCTTCTGGTAGATGCCGGTAAGCCGATCATCGTTGTCAATGTTGATTGTAGCCTTTGCTGGGTCCAGAATATCTCCGCGACCCGCTGGGCTCAGATTCGCCATGCAGACAGCGAGGTCGATTTCTCCCTCTCGTAGAGCAATCTCTCTGTACTTCGTAGCGAGGTCCAAACACAGCAGCGCATACACCAACAGCGTCTCCTTGCCCAGCGTGATGACGAGGCAGTCATCCCTTACAACTTTGTTCGACCCCCCTTTGAGAGGATACCGGATTCCATCTTCTATAGACTCATGAGCAGTTGATAGGGTTGGGATTGCTGTCGGGTGGGGGAAACCTTATTTAGAAGCCCAGGGGATTGGAGAGAAGAGAGTAAGAGTTGAGGGAAACGAACCTGCAGCAGCTTTGTATTTGTCCGCCACGATCAACGTCGCTCCTTCGGTCAACATGGCGGTGTTGGTGACCATTTTGTTGCCATTCTCATTGACCAGGTAGACGTTACTGTACCCCAAGACAATGGTGGATCCAAGCGTTTTCGTCAAGAACGCGGCTGCATCCCTCAAGCCATTGCCTGCCGCCTCTTTGAACTCTTCTGGGGCAGCATCGGAGCCGTCCACAACCTTGTCCTTCAGATTGTCGTCGGTGTAATCAGGCATTACGGGTCGTTTGCCGAAAGGAAACTCCACCCCAACAAGGAAGTAAACGGTCTCAAGGGCATTGCGCTTCTGCAATTCCTTCATCAGAGCGATAATGTTTGCATGCGTGTATATTCCATAGATGAAGTCCCTGTGTTGCTTCGGCGTCTGTTTGGCGATGGCTTCGTAGGTGTAGGGGTGTTTGATCCCCAGCGGCTTGATGAATGCAAACGAAGCCGAGGGTTTGAACCCACTACGATGTGTCAACAACACGTACTGGTATCAACGAACACATGGGAAATCAGAAACTCACGCGGTGCCAAGTCCGGTCTTGGCAACATTCTTCAAGGTATTACTCAACATCGTGTTGGATAGAGGTGGATCTCGAAAAAGTTAAAGAGTCTTGGACAGAAACCAGGTAGCGTTCTGGGCAGCAGGTTCACTCTGCGCAGTTTCCTTGGAGAGAGAAGGATGGAGAAAAACAACCCTAGAGAACGTGCTAGATAGAGTGTCTTTTGTGCTCAATTCTCAGTCCAGCAATACTTTGACCTATTTGAAAGGTGTTGCACGTACTCCAGGGGTCCACAGCGCAACCGTTTCCCACCAGCCCCTTCCGGTGGCGCTGACGTAGACTTGTCTCATTCTCTGCTGCACAAAACTCAATAGTGCGAGTCCTCAGCTAGCCCGTGAAGTCTCATTGTCCATAGATGGGAAAATCCCCGGTCATCGCGCATCTGAAAATCGTACTGCTTGCGCTCAACCTCGTACGTTGGCGGAGGGCCCAGAGCCGCCGTGAGCAGATGCAGCGCATAAGGCCATGAGCTAGATAATCCCATCGCGCGCCATCGCGCGCCAAGTGCATTCATTATCTTGTCGACACGACCTAGATCCCACTCGGTGGCTGGCACCACGAAGCATGCGTCCGAAGACAGGTCGCGATGCCTTTTTGTGGCTGGCTGGTCGGATTGTCGAAACTGTCTGGGGCGGAAGGCCCGATCCGTGCCGCCTGGTGCGGGGCCATTATTTCCGATAACCTGCTGCATGGCGGCGGTAGTGTCATGCGAACTGTGCTGAACTTTTCAGGAACGATACCCAAAATGGCTGCGTGGCGCCCGCGTTCTTGGGTTCTTTAGGCCTATCAGCTCGTACCCCAACGCCAATGCAGCTTCGTTCGGACAATACGGTGAACCAAGTGAGTATTCGTGTTCCCGGTTCAGCTCTCTGCGATCTCGGATAACTACCTGATCCAAAAATCCAAGCCCGGTGCGACGCTGGACGATGCAGGTATGCTAGTATGGTGGTGCCAGGACTCAACAGTTCTGGCCAGACTCTTGGGGTTTCCCAGCCGCACCCGAGGGACGCCCCAAATCGCCGTAGCAAGCCGACCGAGCCGGGCAACTGAGAGTCTAGAAGCGCTTAGTATGCGATCAAGGTCTAGAGTTCCTTGAGGTCGGCCGATCTTCAACGTTCCAAAATCCACTTGTCAATGGGCGGGATGTACACAACGACAGTCATGCCCGGCCGGGCGATGTACTCGTCGTACGCAGCATCATCCACCACCGGGCCCCAGTCCACCAGGTCCGTGGATACCTGAGGGAGAGTTTTGACGTTGCTGAAAGTTTTACATGCGGTCCAATAGAGTTACACTTGTTCGTAAGGAGACAGTCAATTTAGCCGTTGGCGAGTGTTACGCGATTGTTCGTATTCTTACTATTTGAGTATAGTGCTGCTTTGACTAGACCTTAACCGAATCCTTGGGACGTGCGCTCACAAACTCCGCAAAGAAGTGCAGGAAATGCAGACAGGCGGATCTCGTCAAACCTCTGCAGGGATACAGGATCTCTCATACAGTAAGGTAAGAGAAGTTATTTCAGCCTAGCACTTCAAACCAATTGTCTGTCCTAAGTACCCGTCATGTGCTACTCCTATTTTACTCACCTGACAATCTTCTAGCTTGCTAGAAACAGAGCAACTATGCCCGGCCCTGCAGACAGTATCATGGCTAGAAGAAAGCAGCGGCAGAAACATCATTCTGCCCGAGATTCCCCAGCCCCCAATTGTCCTCCACCGTCTTAGTCAGACTGTAGTGGTTATACATTGTCCCATCCGTAGTCCCAACCTTGGCAGCAGGCACTGCGCTCCCCAGAAGTGCAGCGTAAACTTGGTTGGTGCCCGTTGTCGTGCCCTCATCAAAAGTCAAGATGACGAGTGTCCGCCCGCCATTGAAGTTCGTGTTAGACAGCAGCGGCGTCAGCCAGTTGCGCGCCCACTTTCCCGCCGTCGTTACGGACGTGTCGTGGCCGTCGTTTGCTACCATCGGTCAGTGTCTTTTCTTTTTCTCTTATGGTTTTCCGGTTCCTTTTTCTCCCTCCCTGTGTTCATTTCGTGTATGGAGAACTCATAACAGTCAAGGAAAATAAGGGAGCAAACAAGGGGTAAGAAGGAGGGGGAAGTAGGGCGGGAAAGAAGGGGTGGGAGAGAAAGAAAACAGGGGGGACAAGGAGAAGGGGGCGTACTCATGTTGGGTGTAATAAACATCCACTGCGGGAGCTGGTTATTGTTGAGATCGGTATTGAACATGGTAAAGTTCTTGCACTTGGCCAGGCGGTTGGTGTTGGACGTGATTGAGTCGTAGCTCATCAGAGGATTGTGCTTCCTGACGTAGTCATTGGCCCCAGTCTTCTGATTGATCCAGTTCCCTTCAAACCCGGAATACGGCATGTCTTCTTGGTATATACTCCAGCTGACACCTTTGGCTTCGAGGAGATCAACGATGGTAGTGACGCTAGCCGTGATCCGGGAGAAGCTGTCAGATGTGATCCCGTGGGTACTCGCACCGGCGGCAGCTACGTAATTTGGCTTCAGCCACACAGTCAGCTTCTGGCCGATATAGGATGAGGTGTAAATGGAATAGGGGGTACCTGAGATGGGTGGGTGATGGCGAAGTAATTGGTCAGGAGGATACCCTGGCTAGCGAGGTAGGACAGATTTGCTATCGGAACATTAGTGATGGGCGGGAAGATGAGGTGGGAAAAGGCGTACGGTCCCCAATCGCCATGCTATAGTCGGTATTCTCGAGATATATCTGCACGTAGCGATCGAATGTAGCGCCGGCGACGTTGCTGGTAGGCGACAAGGTCAGGGCAGTCGCAGCTGCCTTGGCCACAGCTGCTGTTCCCGTGCTGGTGTACTGCGTCTGAGCTGCAACGCCGGCCACAGCGCACAACAAAACTGCTGGGATCATCTTTGCGACACACAGATTCAGTTTCGACTTGCTTCAGTTAACTGTTTCGTTGAGGCTTTTTTGCTCTCTCAATTGTTTCGTATTTAAGACATCTGCAGCATTAGGACAGGCAACATGGTTATGGACGTGGTTTCATCTTATAATTACTTGGCCATAATCACAGCCAAACCGACACGTTCTTAGTCGCTTCTCGTGAGAGTTGAATTCGTTCTTCTTACTCGTCAGCTATGTCTATATTCTACATAATGTGGGAGACACGGATGTGTTTCACTCGGTGACACTTCCAGCAACGCGCCCGGTGGCTTGCGTCACTTGCATCCATCCCGTGCAGCATCGACGGCCCCGCCCGCTGCCAACTGCCGCAACTGGCAAAGCTTGGCGTTTCCGACAACGCACCCTCGAGCCACCCATTGCCACCTTCCCACTCAAACCCGGCCAAAACGGCAACACGTGTGGGCCAGCAGTGGAGACGATTAGATCTCCGAGATCTCTTTCCAGGTTGCTGAAAATCTGCACATCTGCGCGGCATTCACAAAAATCAAGCTTCTTTGTGGAACCACCAGTTAAGATGAAAGGATGACAGGCGTGCATACAAGGATCTCAACGCCGAAGATGCAGTGGGCTACAATGTGGCTGCTCGTTGCAACAACCCTCCGTGTGACCTCAGCTTGACTTTGCACGGGCAAGTCACATAAAGTCCGACCTGTAGCTCCACGTCTCTGAGCACGTGGGGCGCCCTTCGCATCTTACAGCCCGCAGCCCGCAGCCCGCAACAAGAAGACAGCTCCAGGTCGTTGAGAGAATCCGAACATATCGGGCAGGTGCGACAGGTCACGAGTCTGAGTAGAGAGATCGCGCATTCCTTGCTTTTTGAGCTCTGCGCGTGCGTGCATGATCCATTCCAGATTAATCATCTCATGTTTGGTTGACATCACGATATCCGTACCCCGCTCGCAAATCTCATCGCGGGTGTCAATCAGATCCGTCGCGCCGTCGTCGCCGATCTTTCAGATGCACGACATAATGACGTCTGCCGAGTTTGTGTCATTTGAAGATCGTGAGGCACGTCGAGACGGAGGTTGCCGAATCGACGAACGACATGATGCACGATGATAACCTCGCAAAAGAGAACGCCCCATTCAAGACGATTGACTGCACGACGTAAAGAAAATTCTCAAAGTCGTCGAGAATGAGATCATCTTGCAGTATACCTTACGGATAGATACGCTCTCAAAACGAATGTGCCAAGACTATCCCTCCATCACCAAACCTCACACGCGCCCATTGTTCACTTACTCATAGACATAGCAGTGCGGCGTGCCACCGATAGTATCCATCAGCTCGCGCAGCGTCCGGTTTCCTCCAAGCGGCGCCATATCCTGGATATCATCCAGCGTCGCGTTTGCGCTCGGCGGCTGGTTGTACATGGTATTCGTCCCGGCGATAGTCTGCACATTGTCAACATCAAATCACCATTTTAATAGACGTAGGAAATGTACCTGTCGATTCTTCCAATCCAGATTCTGCCAGATAAAATGCAGTCGGTCCAGCTGGCCGTGGTGCAGATAGAAACCAGGTTCCAGGGGCGAGAAGTAGAAATCGCCGCCCGGATCCCCACCTAAACCAGCCCTCCGAATTAGCATATCATGACTGGATTTGTCGCGTGGGACTTACTAATGGTATAGTGACCACCACCATGAAGGGCCAGCCCGAGAGACCTCGCCTCTGGAACCCGTCCGTCAGCCTGCAGCACGGCCTGGAACACCTCGATGTTCTTGCTGTTCAGGATCGGGTCGGTCGCGTTGCGCAGGGAGGCCCACTTGGAGCAGATGTCGCCGTTAAGGTCGCGTTTCAGACAGCGCGGGTTGTACTTGAGCGGGTCGGCCGCCTCAACTGGTCCGATGTTGACCGTGTAGTTGGCAAAGGGTCCCTTCTTGACGCAGCCTCCACCCGTGCCACCAGCCCCAAAGATGGCGCGGTGCTTGCCGATGAACTCGCCGTTACTACCGAGCGAGGTCTCGGACCCGTCGAAAACGGGAGACTTGTCGACGTCGGCGCAGTCTAGGCCCCATTCCCAGTATGGCATCGTCCCTGTTCTGTCTTAGCACTGTCCACTGACCAAGGCGCCTTATCTAAGGGTGCGGTACGTACCCTGGTATCCACACTTATCCCGGAGATTGTCCTCAAGGACCTGGATGTAGTATCGGTGCCAGAGCAGAAAGGTAGCCTTCATTGTTAATGTCTGAATTGCAGTTGAGGTTTTGAGGGTACTCACAGAGTAGTGGGTGTATGGAGTCTGCTTGTAGTGCAGGACACCAAAGTCATCCCATGTAGACCTTGCAAACCCAGAAATTAGCAGTTGGATACGCTGCTTGGTGTCGCGGGCTTACTTGGCGCCGGGAGCATCCGTGTACACGCTCTTTTGCTCCATGATGCATTCAATAGCTTTTCGATAGGCGATGCGGTCCGCAGCGGGCATGTTCCTCCTGGTCGGGATCATAACGTTAGCCTTTGGCGAGACCGAGGAGAGGAAGCAAGTACCATTCCTTCCGGACCTTGACATTCGCCTTGTTGCAGCCACTTGTGCTAGACCCTAACCGACTCATGGCGTTCTCATAGGCAGTCTTGCTCAGGTTAGCCAGCACCTTACCGCTGTCAATATCCGCCTGGGTGTACTCGGCTCCGAGCACGAACCCCTGAGCGGACACGGCCGCGGCCAGAATAAGGAGAAGTTTCTTCAACATGATGCCATGCAGATTCTGACGGACAAGGGACGACGAACATCAGAACAGGAAGAACATGCGTCTTCAACAGGCACGACCGAACCTGGTCTGTATATAACATCGCCAGTGCTTATTCCCGGACATCAATCCCCCAACTACCAGATGATGCTATATGAGACGCCGACATATTGCCCCGTCCGAGTCGCAAAGCAGACACGGAAAGCTGTTTACTATACCGTATGCGCACTGATTCGTTGCAAAAATTGGCGATCGGCAGTGAAACGTTGCTTTATGGAGTAAGCTAATTGAGAATTAGAATACAAGCGGAAGGAATGATTATCATAAAGGAGCGAGAACATGTAAGTGGTCGCTCGCAATAATAGACCCACTGTACGAGGCTACTGGAGCTGACATTTAAGCGGAGGAGGGGAGGCTGTCAGAAGGGCAGTTTAGAACTTAAGAGCGAGGCTATAACCTTAATGTGAAAAAAAAAAAATCTGGGGTGCAGATATATGTGCGTCACGTATGTTCTCGGCAGCTGGGGATAAACAGAATCTTGGATTTTGCCTGGAGGACAACCAGTCAGGTCGGGAAATTACGTAATGTTTCATTCAGCATACTGAGGACTTTTGGGCGCGAAATGTCACATTTGCCGAGAAGTTCAATACGGGGAGACGACATCGTCATCAGTATCGGATGGATGACAGGTCACGGTGGCAGAAGGTATATTTCCGAGGCAGATTTCAATGCGTTGAGAATCGACAAAAAGTTATCAAACCCATCTTGCTCACCTTCCAGCGATCAAGTGAAGGAAAGTACTACGGTGCGGCGAGGTTTCCAAAGTGAAAGATGTGATTCTTACCCGGCACGCATGGCCGGCTTGGCACTTTTGGAAAAAGCGGGAAGGCTCGACAAGGTAGCCGCAGGGCGAAGCGAATGCAACTGCCGAGCGAGGCAATATGAAAATGCCCCCAAGAGAACTCAAGGCGGGCACGATCAGGGAGAAATATGCTGGTTTTGTTCGGTTCGTGCGTACGGAGGATTGCCTTTGCCTTCCTTCCTTGACGATGAGGTTGCTGCGTTAGCGAGTCCGAATGGTGACCCACAATGTGTGTACGGATCGCATATGTCCGACTAAAGGCTGAGACTGACATTGGTGGTAATCATGAAGCTTTGCAGCAAGAAAAGCATAATTTATGGGTGCCCCCCCAAATTGCACGAGGTTGTAACACTCTGCGTGCAAGTCTCGGTTTAGCGTCAAATTGCGCTAAGACGCACCTGCAACATCAGGCCAAACAGAGAGTTCATTTCTCGTTCCTTCTCGAGTGTTTCCACGCTAACGCTGGAGTATTATGTCGCTTAGATTCTCTTACGTCTCATCGCTCGTCTTCTTTTTCTACCATCAACTTCTACATCCTTTGTCTATGGATATTGCCGAACTATCTTCACGAGGATACTCTATTGTTTCCGGCAGCCCTATTTTTAGTTTTCGATTATTGCAAGTCACCGACTAGCGTCATGGCACCGTTCGTCAGGTCAAATGGCTCCAACGCCAACCCATGGAAGTAGGTCCCAACGGCATGCTATCGAACGGTGCTAATGGCAAGCCTCCAAACGGTATCAACGGCATGTCACCGAACGGTGCCAACGGTATGCCGCCGGATGATGCCAGCGATACGCAGCCGGACGATTCCCAGCACGATTCCCATCGCTTTCTGGAGTTGGAGTGGGCGGAGGAGCTGGCAGCCAGGGTTAGGCTGAAGGGTTTCGCCCCAGAGAGCATCATCAACTGCAGTTACCGACCGACCATATCGAACCCCGTCTTCCAGCGTGCATTCGACGTGAAGCAGCAGAACAACACATACCGCTACTCAAGGCCATTGGCATTCTACTGCGAGGGTGGCATTAGGACTTCAGACCCGAGCTTTACAGCTTTCCTCGACATGGCAGAAATCTGCTCCTCGGTGTTAGGACCTATCACAATCTGCCTCCTGAAAAATGCATTTTGACGCTCGTGGAAATGCTAAGGGTGCAGCCTCCCGGCTCCATGTTGGCGGTTGCAATGCCGAACTTCAATCAGAATGTCCTGGTAAAGAGTCTGCGGCGCCTTGTGGAATGCCACCCAGGCTGGAAATCTTACATCCCACATGGCCTCGACGGTAGATATCCTGGTCTGCCATCTGTCGCCGCGGCTATGACCGCGCTGACCCCATACTCCGAAGAACTCGACGTCTGGACGACAACCCATCACATTCCGTGGTACTCAGACGGCCTGGGCATATTTGATATGGGTTGTCAGATTTTAGGCCGTGGAATGGCGTTTAAATTTTTCCCTGACGAGACGTTACAATGGCAATTTAAAGAGGTCTACATGGCCCAGTTATCCAACCATCAATCAGACGACCATGTATATTCTTTGTAAGCGCAACAGTTACAACGATAACAATCCTAGGGCGCTGATCAACATCAACGGCCGCAAACGGACCAGAGACATAGTCAACGCCGACATTTACGACGCCGACGGAGTGGTGGATGGCCCTGACAGTGAAAGCTCAAGATATACTAGCGACAGTGAGGGTCAATGTGGTGGCATATCGAGTATTAACTAGCGGTGCTTGTTTCCTTTGCATGTGTAATTCAGCGTGGAGTTTCGTTATAGATCAGAAATCATGAGCGCACCATCGGCATTATTCTGGCTGTGCGCATGCGGCCTCCCAGGAACCTGAGAAAGTGGATACACATCTTTCAGCTAGCAGTAGCAACTGTCATCCTCAATGGTGTTCCACTACTAGTTCCAGATCTCTCTGGGCACAGCGTGCACGGCTCTAGATCGCCGGTTATCTCCGACCATTGTGAAGCTAACCACGATCTTCTCCACCCCAAAAGCTGTCCTAACGGGCAGCTATCTCTATCAGATTCCCCACTCTGTGGATTTCCTAAACTGGCAACTAAGAGAACGGCTCCTCTTGGTCACTGTTAGTCGTGGTTGTTTCAGCTTAGATTGTTGCGCAATCAATCACGAGGCCTCCCTCCCTGTTTGGCCTGGGTACCTAACCTTGGTTTCCCTTGGTCTCTTTTCATTTCAGATCGTTCTTGGCCCACGATGGCTTCAGTGGTGGATACACGAGATCTGAACATTTTCCCCCTGCAATGTGGGGATGATGATGCAAAAGCATGCAGAGAGTTTCGGCAATCCAGATTGACATGGTATCCAGCACTGAACATGGTAATGGGTGTGATGCCAAGATCGTGGTTGCCGCTTTCGGCAGTCTGGATCATCGCTGTTCGCCGGTCATGGCCGCTCTGGACTTTTAATTGCGTCTTGCGTTCTTTTTTTTGTTGGCGCGTCGCGTTGATCTTCCTCCCTCTGCCCTGGGGAGGTATTTAAGTGCTCGTTCGCGTCCTGTCACACTCGAGTTTTTGCTTTTCGTCAGATTCCTGGTGTATCGGCAGTTTTTTGTCTCTCGTTCTCGTCTGTCGTTACCTGCCCGGTTTCGGGCCTGGTTTTTTTTTTTTCTTCGGTCGTTTTGTGTGTTACTATCATTAAGAAAAGAAAATGAGGGCCTTTCAGCTGGCCTTAGCGGTGGTGTTGAGCGCCTGCAGTGCCGCAGTGCATGGCAAGGCGGTGTTTGCGCATTTTATGGTGAGTCCGTTTTACGTCAACTCTCCCACCTCCAGAATCGCATCCAGCACATGGAAAGATGCGAACACCGCCCCACATTGCTGCATGTTCATGCACGTCCCACGTGGGCTTTTCCATTTTTCTGCAGCAACACGCAGCATGCAACATGCAAGCATCCACAAACACCTTATCAAATCTCCTATCTGCCCCCTTTCCCACGTGTACCACCACCCCCCTGAATGCGACACAAACGCAGCCAACCCCAACCCTCAAAACAAGGCCCCTTCACCCACACCCAAACCACAGCAAAAGACACATAATTACTCACAAGGTCACATTAAGATAAATCAAGTCTAATATGAGTACAGGTCGGCAATGTAGGAGGCTGGACAACCTCCCAATGGTCGTCCGACATTGCCGTCGCGCAAGCAGCCGGCATCGACGGCTTCGCCCTGAACGTCGCAGCAATCGACACTATGACCCCTCCTGGCCCTCAGACCCTGGCGAACGCCTTCAGTGCTGCTCAATCTCTGGGCTTCAAGCTTTTTTTCTCCTTTGACTACCTCGCTCAAGGCGCGTGGCCGAGGTCGGACATCCTAACCCTCCTTAACCGATACGCCAATCACCCAGCATACTTTCAACACCCTCCCACGAACCAGCCCTTAGTCTCTACTTTCGAGGGTACCGGAAATACCTTCGACTGGATCTCCATCAAAGCCCAAACCAACGTCTTCTTCGTCCCGGATTACTCCTCCCTTGGCCCATTGGGGGCCGTTCTCACTGGCGTGGCAGACGGCCTGTTTTCCTGGTCCGCATGGCCCGATGGCCCCAGCATCATCTCCACCGTCCTGGACCTTCTGTACCAGGTCCTCTTGGGATCCAAACCCTACATGATGCCCGTCTCTCCCTGGTTCTACACCAACCTACCAAACTGGTCCAAGAACTGGCTCTGGCGGGGTGATTCGCTCTGGTTCGACCGGTGGAACCAGGTCCTGTCTGCCGACCCGGAGTATGTCCAAATCATCAGCTGGAACGACTACGGCGAGTCGCACTACATCGCCCCTTTACATTCCGAACAGTACGGCCTATTCTCCGTCGGGGGCGCCCCCTACAACTACGCCGCCAACATGCCGCACGACGGCTGGCGGCAGTTTCTACCCTACCTCATCAGTCAGTACAAGACCGGCCGCGCCTCCATCACCACCGAGTCTCTGGTCAGCTGGTTCCGTCTCTCCCCCGCAAATGCATGCTCCACGGGAGGAACGACAGGGAACACGGCGTCCCAAGGACAGGTCGTCTACGACCCCGCCACACTAGCCCAGGACCGCGTCTTTTTCAGCGCCCTCCTGTCCTCCTCAGCCCAGGTCTCCATCGCCATCGGCAGAGTTACACAGAGAGGCAGCTGGTCGTCTATCCCCTCTGGCGGAAGCGGTATCTATTTCGGATCCGTTCCCTTCAACGGCTTGACCGGGGCCGTCACAGTCACGATATCCAGAAATGGCAAGATCGTGGCGCAGATGCAGGGCGCTACCGTCTCGAAACAGTGCACAAACGGCATCAGCAGCTGGAACGCCTGGGTCGGGAGTGCCGTCGCTGGCGGGCAAACCGGCGCCAACGCGCTCGCTATCCCGGGTGCTACACCCGCCACCACACTCACCACTACCACTAAACCTAGGACAACAACAGCGACACTCGCTAAAGCAACCACCACACCAGCCACCGCCAAAGAAGCAGCAGGAGCAGGGACGGTATGTGTGTCAGGCACTGGGTCAGGCAACTTCATCGGCCTCTGCCAGTTCGCCTGCCAGTTTGGCTACTGCCCGTCTCCATGCACGTGCACTGCGACGGGGGTACAAATACCGGAACTACCTGCTACCGGTGGGAATGGATACCCGTTGATCAGCGCGGGATCTAGGTGCGCATACACCGGACTGTGCAGCTATTCGTGCAGTCACGGATACTGTCCCCCCACCGCGTGCGGGAGGAATCCGGCGGGTGCGGCTGGATGTTAAAAGCTGAATTTTAGCTCAGCATCATGTATGAATGACCTGTATGATTAAAAATGTATTTTCTTTGGTTTCATGCTCTGTAAATAGTTCTGTCTCAAGAGTTCCATGCAATCTCCGTCTAGCACGTCTGACCACTCGTATCAAAAGTATTCCATCACTGCCAGGAATGCCAGCACTGCCAGCTTGTTCGCACAAATGTGACCACCAAAATGCAACATTGCGACTCTCGAGGCCAAGTCCCCGATATTCTCTTATACCAGGTGTTATACCCTTCGGCTGATTCGGTTCAACTCGCTCCTAGTCCGGGCCATCCGGTAGTCGAAACAGACCAAGCTGCGGCCGGACCTTTCTCAGATCCGCCAACAGCGGAGGACACCGAATCGGGTCAAATGTCGCGCTGTCGAAGTCGTCGCCAAACGCCTCCATCGGGAACAGCCAGAACCCGAAGGCCGGCATCTTGCGCGCCCGCTCTAGAGTCTCTGGCGTGTCGGGATTCTCGTAACCAAACCGTCTATACATGTGACCCGCGTCAAAGTTACCCCTCCACGCCTGCTCCTCAAACTCCACATATCTCTTAGCCTCTGCTTGTGTGCTAATCCTCTCAACCGCACCCTCGAAGGTTATGGTCTGCGGGGCGGTCAGAAGGACGCGGAACATATCGCGAGGCACTGGCGGGACCTGAAGAGCCGCCTCCATCTGTCTCCAGAGGCAGTAGATCCCGCGCGGATCATGGCCGACGAGAACTTGATCCATATCTGGCTCTATCGGTCGCGGGTCTCCCTCGGGGACTATGTCGAAGCTAGCGTTGAACGAGTGCAATGGGATAGACCGGTTGTAGCGCGGCGCGGCCAGCTCGAGGCATGAAAACATGAGTCGGGTGTCGCCCCTTATCATGTGGACGAGGGTCAGGCTGCGAAGATTGCCAAGCATTGCGACCATCGACTCGCGAGCGAGGTCGTGCAGTGCGGGTGGGTAGACTGAGGGAAAGATATGTGGTTAGAAACAGTAGCTGGGAAGTGTATCGGCGGCCAATTGGGTAACTCACTTGCCGGCAGCATGGCCTTGACGGCTGGGAGGTTCTCGCGTCCGCCGATCGCTACGTGCAGAATGCCCTTGTTCTGAGGGTCATATGCCCTCGCGTCATGCACAACGTCTGCAAAATAGTGTGCAACGCGGTCCTTGTGATCGATACACTGGACGTGCACGACGTCCGTTTCCGGTCTGAAACGTAGACACTCGCCACTGAGTGAATCGTTGCAGGGTATGTGTACGCGGTAGTGTTTCAACACCACTTCTCGCGACTCTCTGTTCACTGCCAATAATGGGCTCCAGGTGTTCGTCGACTTGAGACACAATCGATAGGGCGCAGAGCTTGTCACATTTCCGAGCTCATTGCGGGACACGTAGTATGGTACCTCCACGCATGACGGGTTCTTATCCACCCTGACGATGAGAAACCGCTGGTCTGGAAGGGTGGCCCTCCATATCTCGAGCCGTAGCTCGGGGGGGAGACTGGGAAAAAAACGAAAGGATGTCAGGGAGACGAGTGCCGGTGGGAAGGCTTTCTGGTCGCCGTACGAGTCGTTGAGGAGCTCGAAGTTCATTGTCCCGTCCATTTCGCCAATTCGTGACGGCGGCAGGGAAGAGGCCGCCGAGACTCAGTAGAGGATGAGATCAGAATTGGACTGGTGAGGTTAGAAACTAGTGAGGGGTGGATCGGAGAGGGGCAAATGCACGGTCGAGTTTAGGTGTGACTGCTTTAGCTTGGGAGGCAGGAGCGATTCGGGTGAATTGGCGGGAATTTGCCGTTTCTTTCATTTCTTAACATCCAGGCGCGCGGCTCCACATGCATCACCGCACTCTACTTACTTCCTTACCGTCTATCGCTCTTTCCATCTTTGGAATATGCCTTATCTTCTAGCAGGAGTGACTCTCCCATCGATTTGGTCCGTCGTTTTGACTTGACCCTGTTGTCAATTCCACGTCAGATAAATTTACCTTACAAAGTTCATTTATAAAGTGCGCTGCATGGAACATGTAGGATTGGTGGCTTTTGTATATTAATTGCGGCTCACTTGATATTCCCATCTGACGCGAGCTTGAACCTCTTCCCGCCATTCTTGTGACCAGCAAGTATTTGTCACGACGCTGCCTAAGCGCACGTTTCGGGAGCAATTTATCAGTTCTCTATATCGCACTTGCCTGCAAGTCTGCGCTAACCCTAACGGTGATATGAGGCAACAACGGCCAATCTCTAACCTCGCTGCATGCACTGTCTCCAGTGCCAATATTACGGACAGCTCCTGTGCCGGGCTGTGCACTCTTTTTCCGAGCTCTGGCTTCAATGCATGTTGCCTTCGAGATGGAGGCCGACAGTTGTGGCTCACAATATGAGTCGGGCTGTCAGCCTATCCGAAAGTAGTCTGTCACCGTTTTCTTAATTGTCTAGCGGCTTGAGATTGGGTCGATTATTCACATAAGCTGACAAGGTTCTCCCCAGATTAAAGCGTTAATTACCCGGACGCTGGTACACGATGGACCTCGCAGCAGCGTACTCTCCTGCGGGATGTTGCCGGCTTCCTGGATACCGGGCTGCTATGTAACACCCTTGCCATCAGTTCAGCCTCCCTAGAGACAGCAGATGAACGGTGTTGTGATGTCCAATTGTGTAAGCTGCATCGCTCAGCGCCTTGCCATGATTGTTGCCTCTGTCATGGGGCTCTGGTAAGCTAACCAATATACAGCTTATTCTTGTCTCACTTCCGAAGATACCGCAATCAAATGGAATTCCGACTGACCGCGCAGGCCGACTCCAGACTGGATGGAGCTAAATGGCAGCATCTTGGGCGTCGTAAGGTCTCCCTTTGCTGCCAGACAGGAGTATAAAGTTGGGCATGCTCCTCGCATCCTGCTTCTCTCAGTCTCAACACCAGATCATCATCACCACCATTCATACACGCTCATCTAGACCAGATTATCTAGTGCTTCAGCTCTACCGCCAACATGCAACTCACCAAGTTCCTGTCGTCCCTGCTGCTGGCCGGCCTTTTGGCCGTGCCCTCTCTTGGCGACCAGGCATCCGAGAAGAAGTCGTCAGTTACCCAGACTAGCTCTATCTCTATCACTACTGACTTCCCTTAGCTTGGTCGACCGCTCGATTGCTGAGCATGGCGTTGGGAGCCCAGTCGGGGTGCGGGCGGTGCTCATCGAGGCCGGTGAGGCAGCGACGACAAAGAAGCCGCCTCCAGCGAAGACGACCAAGCCCGTGGTCAAGCCAACAACCACAAAGGCAACCGTCAAGCCGACACCGACCAAGACGGTGCCAGGCTGCAAGGCCAAGCGAGACACCTCTGCCGAGGCGGCCAGTATTATCGTCGATGCAGGTGAGCTCAAGCAAGGGTGCGCCGAAGACCAGGTCTCGACCTACCACGTCAAGAACTGCGTCGCCATAGCCGCCGTCGATCAGGGTTCCAAGGTCAAGCTGCTGGCGCACATCAACGGCATCAACGACGCGAACCAGGACTACGAGGCCCAGTTCAAGGCCTTTGCCGACAAGGCCAAAATCATCATGGGCTCTCAGCCGGATATCACCGTGCGGGTACCGGTTGCCACCGACTGGCAGGGTGATCTGAGCCCGGCCGCCTACAAGGCGCTTGGAGAAATGATTACCCGCCTCCAGGCTGAAGCGCTCAAGCTGGCCGGCTCGGCGTCTCACTACCGCGAGCAGGAACGCGAGAAAAAGGAGGGCGACATGAACATTTCCGTTGCGGGGGTTGTTGTTTCCGAGTGATCTGCCCGGACATTAGACAGATAGTTCTGGTGAAATCTGGTATATATACCAGGTATACGCTTCGGCTGGCAACAGTCGGAGCCACAGTTTTTAACAAGTTCATGAGGGTAGATTCTCAGGCTCGGTGGAAAGAAGTGGCAGGAGTAGCTGGGAATAGACCATAGACCATTCATCTCATCATATGTACTTTTGTGCAACTATATACAAGACCATATATACTCTGAAGAACGCAAATCTTCTCAACCCAACCCGTTCACAGATCATTTTCGTAACACCTCAGTACCAACCCCATCTCACTCTTCTGAGAATGCTTAGTGAGCGTGATGACCAGGGTTGACGTGCGTGAGCCCCTTGAACTTGGGGTCGGGGTTGATGACGGTGATGGTGGAGTTCTTGAAGGAGACGTCGGGCTTGGGGCCGAGGAGGTCATCGCGGCGGACCGTCTTGGCGGAGTTGCCCATGGGGACGACCTGGCTGTTGCCGACGCGGGCGCGGCAGCTGCCGCCGGGCAGTACGTTGTCGCCCAGATAACCCTGGTAGGTGGCGTACTGGTGGAATATCCTGTTCCAGCTGGGCTCGATGGTGCCAATACCGCCGGGCACGACCTTGTCATAAACGCCGATTATACCGACCTCCGCAAAGTCTTCCACAAAGTTGGTGCGGGAATAGTCCGAGGGGACGGCGCTGTCCTGGGCGTAGTTGTTTCTCCAGATGTCCGTCCCCGAGAACGGCTGGCCGTACTGCGTGAGGGCCATGTAATCCAGTCCGTGGGACATTTCGTGCGCCAGCAGGCGGACGAGAGGACGGTCTTCTACCATGATGTCGCCTGGATACATCCACAACCCGGCGATGCCGTCGTTCAACCCGGGAGTGGCCATAAACTGACTACATTGTAGAACTGTTAACAGGGGGGGGTGGGTGGGCGGGGGAAAAGCAGGGGGGATGGTTTGTTTTTTTTTGGGGGGGGGGGGGGAAGTAGTTGGGGGGAGAAAAAGGGGACCTACCGAACATACGACCGCATGTGCACGGGCATGCGGCCAAAGATGCCAATCATGTCGATCTCGCTCGCATGCGAGTCCTTGTGTCTGCACATGATCCACGGCTCGCTGCAGTCGTCATAGTGCACGTTGAAGACGGTGAAATCGTACGGAGAGAGACCGTGGCCGGTGGCAAAGTCCCTGCACGCCTGGGGAATCCAGCCGGCACCCCAGTAGTCCCAGGTCGAAGAGTGAAGGGACAGGCTGTTGCGCAGGTCCGTCTCCATACGGTCCCAGTCGAGACCGGGCTGGATCGTGGGCAGGTTGTCGTCCACCGCGCGGACGGACAGAGCCGCGGCGAGGGTTAGGAGGGGTGTCTTGGAAAGTATTGTCAAGGTTGGACAGGGGTGGTTGGGGGAACTGCTCAATAAAGAGGTTCTCCGGACTTTGACTTTTGTGTTGAGAGGACTGATCTGAGGGGTGAGGATGAGGATGGAAAGATGTTGATCACGAAGCAGGAATCGGTTCTTTATACTTCAGGAGATCTATCGATGGCCTACAGGTATATGTTGACCCCTGGCAGTGGGCTCCGGGACATGGCCACGAGATCGGTCCCGGGTCGGACTCGACATCGCGTCTATTTTGGCAGTCGATGTGGTGAGTGGGAACGGCCCCATCTCGGAGCAAACATGGAGAATGGAGGATAGAGCGCCAAGTGGGAGGAAGAGATGTCGTGAGATCGCGAGCCACAATGAGCCCCAGCATGGGTTGGATAATAAGCAAGGCGTTAGTTAGCCTCAAAGGGGCTGGAGGCTGGATGTGGAGTAGTGTCTGGTGGAGTGTCGAGTAGGCAGCAAGATTACCCCAGGCGACTGTACGTGGTAATTAGCAGGCGGCAGTTAGCGCAGGGCTACGGTTACGCGCCAAGCCTTTATTCCATTGTCGAAACAGATATGCATCTAACATCGTCTTTATCACCAGCAGCGCCCCAGCATTCACGCAACGAATTTTGTTCTGTGCATATCGGCCTAGCAAAACACTTGGCATTCCGTGCGGATATGCATGAAACCAGCATTTCATCTAAGAAAGACACTGTATAATGTGCTGCAACGTGGTATTGTAGGAATCGCGAGACCCGAGTGCTGGCCAGCTGCCAAACACAGAGTCGCGTCGCATTGTCAGGAGCAAAGTGGACTTCCTTCGCTGCTTGGCAGAACCAATAAGTTGCATTACTGGATGGTTGAGACTTCCTCCGCACGTGTCCAGGTTGGCGGGCGTCGGGTTATGGTCGGGTAGTCGAAGGATTCGATGTCGTGTAAGCATTTTTAAGCTTCAATAAGCTTAAGGAAGTGGGTCTAGAGCGATAGCGACGGATGCTTAACCACGTGTGCCCCGGAATATATTGAACTTGTGCGTGGCAACACAGAGCCCCATTCAACGAAAGTGGCAGGTGGAAGTCGTACAGTCGTAGCGCCAAGATTACTATCTTATCGTGGGTGAGTTCTGTAGCCGCATCGAGAAAGTTCATAAAACGCTGCCTAGCGCCAAGATTTGGAGCATGCGATTTAGGCGACTTCGCCCATCCTACGACCACCTCGGACTCGGGTTCGGGTAATAGTAACAGTTAGCCCTTACTGGGTCCCGCTACGGTACGTTATGTCTGACTTGTTGTTTCTTTTCCCAACTAAAGTAGCCGGAATTAATTAAAAAGAAAATGTAATTGCTCTTGTGGCCTGTGGACAGGCAAATGGGGGATAAAAAAAGCCGAACTACAAAACACCTGACCTCCTAAGCTACCTTCTAAAATCCTATAAAGCAGTATGCCTCACTTTAGCTGCTGTAGGGTGTTTTAGAAGGTAAAGTGTTTAGGTGTTTTGCAGTCCACCTTTTTTTGTCCCCCACTTGCGCTAATAATCCTCTGTATCGCTACACCAAAATTTGCGGCATAAGAAGTGGCACAGTGACTAAAGCCTTGCGCATTAGATCTACACTGTGCATATGCAAGACAGCCTATATCCCTATTTTTCAACCATTATTTAGTTATGACCGCGAACATATCTCATAAATATAAAAGCATCATAAGAATTGCCGACTTCGAAATTACTGTTTTCCATGTTCTTATTTAGTCTTGTCTCAATATGGGTGCGTGAGCGTGTATCCAAAACAGGCACTTAGCGATACAGAGGGAAGGACTGCATGAACTCCTAACTCCAAACACTCCCTTGTTGGCGGTGGGCAAGAAAGGCACCTGAATTAACTATGGGATGAAGTCCTTTGAAGACGGAAAGAAAAGAAGGATTGGAAGCCGTTGAATATGGCTTCGATATATACACGTAGTTGGTGGTGGTAACCAAGGTAAACAGAGGAAAACGGATGGCCGGGACCGAGGTTGATACACCTGGCGATCCCCCTGAACTAAGCCTCAATAGGTTGACAAGTCTGGCATTCCTTCACTCCACACCGTTCCGAGTCGTCCATCAGAAAAGCCATGCTATACAGCAAAAGCCTCTCGCCCCGGATCCTGCACCCTCGCCAGCTCCAACATCAACCGATACACATAAATACCCATATCAACCTCCCGAAACGCCTTGTTGTACCACTCCCTCCCTTGCTCTGCAATTGCCTTTGCCCTCTCTTGCCCGGCTTTTGTGGACGTCAACCAAAATATCAGTTCCGGTAACTCCTCCATCCCCAGACTAACCGGCACATAGTGCACCCACGGCATGAGCCGTTCATCATGCCATTCTTTTAGTACCGTCTGCTTCAGCGGAACCGACTTTGACGCAAGCAGTTTATAATACCTCCCACTGATGCCATTCCCGTCCAGGTCAAACGCGAGTTTGTACTTCATCGCCTCGTCTTTATCCGCCCAGTTGCGTGTCCTAAAGTGTTGTCTTTGATCATGGCAGTTTTTGCGGGCGCACTGAAATATCCTCGTAAACGCAACATCAAACAATCTCCCGTTCCAAAAGGAAGTTTTCTTTTGTTCAACCACACCTTTGTTGCTCTCTTGGAGGTATGTATGCTGCTTTGGCTCCAAATTTTGGGCGAGAGAGACGAAACGTTGTCGATGAAAACTCGTCCAGGAACGGTCGGAAACAAAGCCACCGGTTGTAGAGCCCGCCCAATACAATTTGTTTTTCTTTTTATCCCAGCCAACGTCATGGCCCGGGTTGTAATGGAAGTCAGACTCAACATTGTATGCGGGACTGGGAAAGAGGATGTCGCCCATTGTGCTGGGAGCGCCGGTTGATAAAATCGGTACGGTACCCTCGATGAGGCCGAAGGAGGTTGGGCCGATAAACAGGCCGTGCATGTTTTTATACTCGGGATGTGCACAGAGATCCATCGCCTGAGAGTTATTGGTGATGAACGTGAAAGCACCCTCCACCCGGCCACCTTTATCAGCGTTCGAAGGGCAGTGTTTGGTGATTGCGTCCCAGGTGGACTTTTGTGTCAGGTCCGTCAGTTGAAACTGCCCTTTATCTGACCCTGACGATGGCGGGATGAGAACACGCGGTTCATCAAGGTGATTCACCAGAAACCTGACATCCAGAGGCCTCTTCGGGATGTCTTTAAGCAGCCTGTCGAACATTAACCCAAAATGCCTGTCGTTGGTCCGCCAGGGATGGGTACACTCCGTCGTGTTGCTGCCAGTGCCTATCCGGTCGAGAGAGAAGTTGCAGTCCCACAGCTCAACGTTCGGTGTATTCGCCGCTTTCTTGATTATCGTGTTAATCTCTTTGCCGCTCAATCTCAAAAACGGCCGGATGGACTCGAGAATCATGTCGAACTCGTCAATAACCGGTGACTGGTATTCCCTCGCAAAGATGTACCACTCCTGGAAACCAGGTGGCGGGTCGATACCGTGTCGACGGCGGTATTCTCTCTCTGCGGTGGGGTAATTTTTGGATTGCCTCGCCAACATCCCTTCAAACTCCATTTTGGCGTTGACGATCACAGCTTCCAGAGGATGCACTCTAGGCACTAATGACTGTGCTTGGTTTGCGGTGTAGATGCTGACCATGTACGGCACCAGCGAGACGAGGATAAAAACCCAAAGTATTGGCCGCGCTCGCATTTTTTTCGACGGCCCGAGCATCTGGATGACTTGGCCCAGGGCGAGGCAGGACGCTAGAACCAACGCATAGCCTTGCAGCTGTGAAGCTTGCATGGAAGGGTCGCGGGTGGCTACCATGCTGAATGTCGCTATCGCCGTGGCGACACGCCATGTCGCCCATGAAACGTATACAGTCTTATTCTCGGAACCATAGTTATAGTTGCTGACTGTTCGGATCGTAGAATACCAAGACAAAGCTTTGACAGAGCCTAGCAGCAACGTGCTGCTGATCTTGATTTCAGGAAAACCGAACACGTAGGTCTGTAACCCCAGTGCGAAGGCAAGGAGGGCCAGAACTCGGTATGACAGAGGATAAATCTGCACGTCAGGATCTGCAATAGTCGGAGTGTGCCACTTTTTGGTTTTGGGTGTGAGAGCGACATAGACTAAGAGGAGAGCAGCAGCTGGGACAGTTGAGAGAGCAAATCCTGCGAGACTTAGGTTGAAGTGGTTCCAGTCTGACAGAGTAAAGACTGCAAAGAATGCAACCAAGGCGGTGCCCCAGACTGTATTGCTTAGGTAGGCAAAGAACCTTTTGTCAGGTCTTGAGGCTGATGGCTCGGAATGAAGATACCCCTCTGCTATGAGGAGGAGCGGAGTTAATGCAGGCTAGATGTCTTAGCTGTGTAACCTTGAGAAGATATTGGAAAGAAAGAACCGCGTACATAAAGCCGAACCGGACCGATCTCAGCCTTGGAAATAGATGCTATCGTAATGCATGCCGCCACCACCCATAGTGACAATGTCGGAGATGCAGTTTTGGATTTTATGTTGCCAGCAAAACGTTCTTCTAACGATGGTTGTACTGAAATAGAAAATAGAAAAGGGAATAGTATCCAGCACAGTATCTCAGAGCTGAGCTCATGTTGTCTTGACGCTAGATGTTGCGTCAAACCTGTGAATAACACAGCTGAGCCGGCTGAGCCCACCACTGGCACGATCTGATCAACGCCCCCGAATAGCATCTCAAATATGTCGTCAGATATGAAACCACCAAGAGAGCTTCATTCGGAATGAAATTGTGTGCGTTTCATTTGGCCTGCTGCTGCGAGTAACGGCGCCCGAAAAAAGAGTGGTGAATTGTGAGGCTCGAATGCACACAAGCTCTCATTATGACATACGTAGCATCATGAGACGAGATTTTCCCCGAAGGATTTCGATCCCATGTCGGTACTATGGGGGCCGGCTGTGCCATGGTAGTCGGTGTGACGGGGCGCGGGGGACAGGGGACAGGGGACAACCTCGTCGTCTCATTCGCAGAACCAGCGTAACATCGCGCCAAGACTTGCATGATTTTGCTCTATCAGGCGTCAGCTTACAAGCACGGTAAAAGGGTGATCCCGGGAATTACGGCAGTCTGAGACACAATGCCCGAGCACTAGGTACCTATGTTTTGCACACGTTTGCACTGCAGTAGTTATGACCGGGCTCAGCCCTATCACAAAACCGCCTGCGCAGCATTTCAGCGTTGTTTCGATATCACATCGCTCATAGTTGGCCCTTTTACGTTTCACATGACAAAAAAAAGATCTAAAGTGAAGCAAGCCAGGTTTGTTTTTTTCAGACAAATGAATTCACACGTCGCTGATTGGATAAGAGTTTTATGATCGGATCATCATACCACCCTGTAAAACAAAACAGAACATGCTCTTCCCAATCGTTCCTAATAAATGCCACATCTGAAGGGATGTGATTAGTCATCAATGATTTCATGTATCAAAAAGCCACTATCTATATGAGGCTCTCCGTACGGAGTAACTGTGTGGAGTTTGTTGATGGGTAGTGAATTGGCGATCAATGCAAGCCACTGCAGCGCCAGACCTTTTGAGGTTAAGCGGCGAAAAGCGGCAGAAGTTCCAGCTCCGATTTGGTCAAAACTTTTTGGTCGACGCCACGTCGCCACCTGATCACGCCAGAAATGCTTGATTTCATGAAGCGAGCGCCTTTAGCTTTCCTCCGTCAATTCGAAGTGAGCGTTAATCCCCCTTTTTCGCGATGGCAAAAGAATCGACACACAGAGTTGCGTGCGCAAATACTTCGTACCTGCTTTTACAAAGTTTATGTAGATTGTGTCAACATTGAAAACCGAACAGCACTCTCTGAACTCACCTGGTAATTAGGGCGGTGAAACGTGGCCCGGTGCAATATTATAATATGAACGTTGTAGATGACCTGGCCAAGGTTTTTCTTATTTATCCAAGATGACTGAAAACCCACAGGTAAAACTGTATCTACAACGAAATGTCCACCCCCTACACCCCCATCCCTCCTCCAACCCTCCATGGTCCATGTTCCCCTGATGTTGTCCCCCATTGCCCCCATTCACTCCCTTCACCCCCAACTCAATGACTGCTTGCGTGGAGTGTTCAAGCGAGATCATACTCCTGAACGTAGTTGAGCACGTCCTTGTCCGTAGCGGGGGGCAGTCCCTGCGCAGCGCGCGCGGTGTCGAGCTCCTTGCGGGCACAGCCAACCGGGCAGCGGCAGTCCGAACGGGCACCCAGGTTGTTGCAGCACGAGGCGAAGTTGCTCAGCCGCTCCGAGATCTGGTTGGCAGGACAGTCATCGCCATTAGCGCTGCCCCCCACGCTCTTGCAGCACGCGACGGTCGCGTCGACGTTACCACCACACTTGCAGGCGTCCGACACCGCTCCGGAGAGCACGGCGGCGAGGGCGAAGAGCTGGGCGAAGTTGAACTGCATTTTGGCCGTTGTCTTTGTCTTTTTTTTTCGACTTTTGTGTGAAGTGTTTGGTAGAAGGTGTTGGTTGTGTGTAGTAGAGTGTGGTAGAGTTGTGTGCTGATGTTGTGATTTCAGTTTCGGATTGCGTGGTCTGTCTGGGTCTATATACTTTTCTATCTCTCCGGTAATTGCAGACCTTCCCTTCACAATGTCTACCTGTATTCAAGGTACGTACAGTTGAGCAGATTAAGGAGACATGACAATTGGCCATACATGATCCTTCTTGGGATCATCAATTGCCGTCTGAGGTCTCATTCTGCCTTTCTTAGACACGACAATCTAGAAGAAGCCGAAGGATTGTCGGTCGTATGAGCCAAGGCTTGCGAACACTACGTCAAGCTTACACTCAGCCGACAAATGAATCATGGTGACTGGCTTGCTTAACGAGTGCGAGAGGTTCAAAGAGACAATTTTACAAAATCTCCAATTAAATTCCCAGACGGGTTCATCTGATTATTGCCGGGCAAAGGAAGCGATTGCATGTACTGCGGTACGAGGAAAAGCGGAGAGATCATGATGTCAGCAACTCATTAAGGCTATAAAGCGCCGCCGATCTTGGGTTGCTGACAACCACTATACCGCTTATTTTCAGTCAGACCAGAAAACACTAATTTTGGCGCTAGTGATGCCAAGTTGCTTCTCCGCATTTCCAGTCCTGTTGCAATCCAAGCAATCTCACGCGAGGCGGTGGTTTGCTTTTTCCGAGACCCGTCAATCGGCGCTGCTGAGATTTCTGGAATCGATTTGGATTAGTGGCCCATAATCTACTTGTTCTGGCTATCTAAGCGACTTCGTTGGCTGATGGCTGCAGATGATCCGCCATTAGTGTTTTCTGGTCTGACTGAAAATAAGCGGTATATCCACAGCCGCGGTTATGCGGGGGCCATGCAAAGAGACACTGAGTTCATTAATTTTTACGTACTGGAACAAGGGAATTTGCACTTTCTACCTCGCCTTGTAAGACCAGTAACTCTCCATAATTCAATCTGAGCTGTGGATATCACTAAGCATCGTAGCAACAGAGCATATTGAGCGGGGACGGTCTGTTTATTTCAAGTGTGATTCCGCAAGGCTGGGGACATTTTCGTCTTTACCCACAGGAGGCCGAGACCGAGGAAGGATCCCCCCCCGCGGAGAGCTTAATTGATTGCGACATGAAACAAGACCGAGTACTACATGTAGAGCTTATGGACTATATCCATTCTCCTTAAGAGCCGTATTCACCGTCGGACTTCGGTTATAGTAGTTCGGACTCACGGTAATTAATGAAGTTACAGTGCACTCCAGATCATGATTGAAGAGGCCTGACTTTACTTTGTATTGGGTCTTGGCGCGTAATGCACAGGATTTGTTGTGTTGATCCCTTCTACAACGGTACGTAACGTTACTGCGACTCTGATCTGTCAGCTGTAAAACTCGCCGATCAAAAACGCAAGTCCTGATACGTAGCCAAAGGCAGTTATCCAAGTCGGGTGAAAGAGAGACAACACTTACACTAGTGTCTATGTGGAAGCTTTTGATTTGTTGCTTCGCCTCAGGTCGACTCCTTTGACTTACAGGTGCCTAGTCAAAGTTACCTCGGTGAACCACCTCGTACGGAGAGCCAATGGCTTCATCGCCATCGCCATCTCTCTGACGCTGAAGTTGGAACATTGGAGCACGGGACGTGTTACTTTTCTTCATTGGCCTCCTTCACCAGTTGATGATAGTGATCAGCAGATTGAGAAAGCCGGGCTGCTACTACACTCCCCGTGTCGTTTATGCGGTATGAGTTGGAAAATGGACGTGTCACGTCCCTTGTTGGAAGGTGATACTTAGTTGGAGTCCAGCATTACGCCCAGTCTCGACCAGCTCAAAGTCTTTGTCTCTGCAACGGACTGGCCTGTGTTTTCTCGGGTTCGCGAATGATCGGTCAAGGCGGAAGCAAGACAACACGCCGATCCTAGAGCATGGCAGTGCCATGTGGCCTAGTGGAACCTTCAAAAATTCACTATGATCCTGAATTTGCGGCCAGTCATACATGAGCCCAGCCATTTCCAACTAGGACTTGCATCTCGTCGATGAGACAGAACGATCCTTTCTCATGCCGATCAGGATGGGCATGTTCCCACTGATATTGGCGACTGCGACACATCCGCTCCTTGAGCAAAGGAGTTGTAAACCATCTGTAGGACCTGTTCTTCCACAAGCTGAGCCAGATCTCCCAGTAACTAAGCCATACACCACCAGAAGGATGCACTTGGTGATAGGCATGGGTGCTGTAGCCAACTCGAACATTAGGGTTCAGCCAAGCCCCCTGCTCTGCCGATGCAGGGTTATCTGCGTGGACCAGACAACACTCTGAAGCTTCGAGGTGTGTCTCTGCGAGTGTGTCATCAGTTCCGCGGAAGGCAAGCCGGCCGTCTTGGAAAGTTGCCGCCGGCATGATCACTACGCATGCATGTCAGCCAAAGCTCAAGTGGCGACGGGAGGGGTAGGCTGGGAAACGGAGGAGAGGGATGGAAGGAAGGCTACTCACCCATACCATTCCAACAGCTCCTGACCGGTACCGGCGCACTCCTCTTTGCAGCCTTTCGTGACTTGGACGAGCGAAAGTAAGGCTAAGTCTACATAACATGTCCATGGCCCTCTGCGTCTCGAAGCGCAAAGGTGTCGTAGTATTTGGGTGGTGCATTGAAGTCCAGTGCACATGCCGCAGCGTATTTTCCGTTATTGGTGTTGATCAAGGCGATCACGTCAGGAACCTACACTAACATAACCCATCAGCATTATCGCACGTAAATTATCCAAGCTCTCAAGTGAGTAGAGGTACCGACGGTGAAGTAGACGCCACCCAAGAAGAGGACATAGTCAAATGTGGTTCCATTTTTTACCAGCTCCCTGAGAGGTCGCAAAGACATGTTGCGTAGCTTGGCAAGATACGGGATTCTGCGAAGCTCTATCCTCCTTCTGGGCGTCTTGACCCAACCTGGATGTCCTTCCGCTTCTGCTGGCGCATTCGCGATCTCATCGGCATGTGTCCTGTCTTCTCGCGTGACTGACCTTGCTACTCCATTGTCATCAAGCTTCTGGGCGAGCTCGCGCAAGGCCGCCTTGGAACCATCCCAGCTGCCGCTTTCTAGGATGCTCACGTATACGTTCTCGGGCCCAAGGGCGTGGGTCAATGCAAGGAGGTTAGAACTCCAAAACTCGTGGAGGACGTTCTCGTTGTTCCAAAACAGGCTTGGGATGTAAATACGCGGTGGCTTGTTGAGAGTAGCTGTACTATAGACCCGGGCAGCATCGTACAGGTGATATCGAACAAGGAGGGCGTCGAGAAATGACCAGGCGAGAAGACTGTCGACAAGCGAGAGGATGAGACCCCGTCGGAGAAGAACTCGAAGCGACGACGGTCATAGCTGGTTTCCTGGCCGCAAAAATATCTGACATGGCATCGATGAAGGCGTATGAGAAAGTCCACCAACAAGCGACAGCGAGAGACCAAGATGATGGGGATGATGGGAAATCTCAAGACCGGGAATTTTGCATTGACGGCGATCGGAGAATGCCCAGAAATCTTTTTGTCACAAGGCGTTTCACTGCGCCGCAGCGGACAACCAACGGCAGGAGCGATCACTGGCCTGGCTAAATGTGTCCCGGTGGATAAGGGATCGCCCCTGCGGCACAGCGTTTCTGCGAATATGTCACATCCTCATCCCGCCAGTTTTTCCAATGCCCAAAAATCGGTAGGTAAGAGCTGGTACGCTCTGTGCCGGGCAGTTCAAAAGTGCGCGTTATTTTCCAACGTCGAATGGAATGGGATGACTCGGCCGAGGGGGATGGCCGAGTTGCTGTTGTTCGGCTAAAGATGGATTCGGAAGCCCTTCACCCCTTCCAGGTTACCCTACTGCAGATCTGCCCTACTGCCGCCTCGCTCGGCACTCGTCTCACATATCTCCACTACTGCTGATACCCGAGGTATACTACCCTGAAGAGTCCGATGTTGAGCAGCGGCGCTTACATGATGACCGTTTCCAAAGCACATGTGACCGACATCTTTATTCAAACATCACCCTCTGGAAAGGGAATCGTATTAAACGCCTTTTCGACATGCATCAGGATGATACCGTTCCGTCCGTAAATTCTTAAATTTTTGAGCGCGCATTACTGGCATAAGATATGGACTTCATGGACTATTGGAGGTAGATAACCGATCAAATACGGTAGTTATCATCACGGGCCAAAAGCAATTAATTAGAGAGAGCCCATTTCAACCAAAACGAATCGGTGTCCCAAATCACAATTGAAGCGACCGATCTCATTTATTTGAGTATAGTCTTATTACGATGCATCCAGAACAGGCTTCGGTGCTGGTTAAAAAAGTGGTTGCAAAAATGCTCGCTACAGGTTCCAGGTTACTGCCCGCTTCGACCAATACCAAGCACTGGCTTAACAGTTTTGCTCGTGGAGGCGATGGGAATCTGTTAGTGGGCTACCCAAGCGAGCTGTAACATGTAGCGGGCATTTTTGCGACCACTTTTGCGACCCTACCAAAAGAAGTGGCTCACCGCTTTTCGCACGGACTTTTCTTATCACTGGAGCTATCCGTACGGCGACTCTTCTCACTAACGTTAGCACTCGAAGTGCTGAGTCACAGTGATGTATGTGCACTAATAGTGAATATATGTCCGCTATCCCCCAGTGCACCAATTCTGCCGGACAAAAAAGGCGGTGGGCCAATTCTTTTGGTAGGGTCCTCCGTACGAAGTACTGGTACGGATCCGGTACTGGTATCGATTGTCTGAGAAGGATACCCCGCCGAATGACGTATTTATCAGGTGCCTCGCTCCTCCCCTATTTCTGAGCCACCACGAGGAGACCTGCACGTTTCAGAGGAACTTTAATTGGGCAGCGATAGGCACATGACGGGCGCCATGACGCGTGAACGTTCTTTTTAACTTTCTTTTTCGTTTTACTAGCGCAGTTGTGGAAATTTGTGGCTTCCAAACCCCAACCTTGGCGTTCCAAATGTGGTAAGTTCGTCAACAAGTGGACGTCATTTTTTAGCAAACCGACGCGTCTCAAAAATTCGAACGCGTCGGAGCCCCTATCGAGTCTATGAAATCACACTCTTAAAAGGCCATACTCAGTCCTTCTTTCCTCAACTGCTCCAGATCGTTCTAATCCAATTGATACCAAACTTTTCGTACAAGGTACATTAACAAGTTTATAATGCCACCAAAACGCGCTGCAGCAGCCAAAGCGGGGCCGGGCGAAGAGGCCAAATCCTCCAAGTCAACCGAGAGCACGAGCGCAGGCGCGGGCGCAAGCGCTACCTCTGAGCCTGAAGCACCAGCTGCGCCGGCCGCACCGGCTGCACCACCGCGCAATAAGCGCTGGGCCAAAGTCTCTGGCTCTGCCAATGTGGATGCGCACTACCTGCGCTTCGCGCAAAATCCTCTCGAGTCGTACAAATACGTCTGTCTCTGTCAGCCGCCCTTTTCAACCGGCGACGATGATAGCGACGAGGAAGATGAAGAGGAGGAAGATGAGGAAGATGAGGCAGTTGATGTCAGGTCCCGAAAGCCCTGTGATGGCGGCGAAAAGTGCCTCTGCGAGAAGCCCGCCTCCGAGCATCCTGACCACTCTTAGAAGTTGACCTTCGCAGGGAAGCACAAATTCTCTTGTCAACAAATCCACTATGATATCCGCTCTCCGGATAGCTTCAGCATGTACACATGGAACGACCATGAGGCGTACGGTGTTCTCGAGGTCATTCAGAACTTGATCCTGGACTTTAAGGAGGCAGCTAGCAATTGGAAGGAGCAGTGGGCCATCTGCGAGTGTCTCGCTTTCTTCCTGAATACCCAGCGGGCTTAAATCGTCACTCAGTAAGTCCCCCTCCACACTCTCAGATATTATAAATGGCTAATGAAACTAGGGCGGATGACGGAGACATGGTAAACGAGACCTTCCAGCTGGTTGGCCGTCTCTTCTTGTCCATGTTGAATCGTCTTGCCAAGGACAACCTTCTTTCGCCAGACAGTGAGGTCCAAAATGCGGGACTGATCATGGCGCTATTCATCAAACTCACCCATGGTTTGCGCGACTACGGCATTCTCGATGACTCCAACAGGGAAAGTCTGGGACCAGCAAAGGACAAGAAGAATTGGTATCCCCATGCCCTTGATGAGCAGATCCTGATGTGGGCCAAGAAACACGACATCAAGCTGGTCGGGCCGAGCAATATCAACTCGCTGATTTCGCAAACCGAGAGTGAGGGGGAGGGGGACACGGACCTCCCAAAGTCACTCGACGGCGACCCGTATGGGTTTGCAAAGGCCCTAAAGAAGTACAAGTCCGAATTTGGCGGCGTTGCGCCGGGTGGACGCAGCGGCAAGGGAATTGGCGGCGACAAGCTGGACATCACGAGTTGGACCAGTGCGGAGCGGAAGGCAGCCTCGTTCAGAAAGAAGGACCCGCTCGGACAGAGGGAGCTTGATGCTCTCAAGGAAGGCCTGATCCTGCAGTTAGGTTAGGGTATCATGTAGTGTTGGTGTCGACGTTCATCTTGGTGTCATTTGTGTGCAGGGTGTGCGAGAGATATGTGTTCGATAAGGACTGCTATATTGGTCATGCACTTGCGAAGTCTTATGTACCATATAATATATATTCAGATTTTCTCCGCTCAGTCGGGAAAGATCGCCCAACAACTCGGGGTCATTTTTCAATCAATGAACTACTGTAAAGAATTCCATCCCAGAATCCCTATCTTGTTACGTAGCCACCATCAACCTTGGCCAGCCCCACAGAATGTTTTGATACTGGGTCGGCCGTTTATTGTAAGTTGCCTACTTCCCTACCCACGGGACCTCGCGAGATCTAACATGATCAGGGGATGCACCATACGTTCCCTTTACAAGAAGCGAACGATGAGCAAAGGCGACTGGAACAGAGTGTGTGATAGTCGACTTTATGTCAAAACAGCCAGGGAACATGGTGAAGATGGTGGTGGATCAGATACTGGACGACACTTAATTACAGACAAAAAGCGACAGAGTCAGCCGACGAGTTCACGCTGGCAGAATCAAGAAGTTGAACACCGAGAATGGAAACACTTCAGCTCACTGATACCAAAAATCCAATTAGAACAGAGATTCAAGGCTTCTCTCAAATGAACAGCAATTGCAAGGCGCTGCCAAGTCTCAAGTTGAATGAGCGAGAATGACATCACTGCTGCCCCAATTCAGATGCGACAGGTGTCGGACTAAAATGCCCCGGCCACTTACATAGACCGTTGCAAATCGAGGTACGGGTGCGCTAAAGGGCCAAGCCGCGCCGCCTCCCCGACGCTAGCGTCGCCGTTCAGCACCGCCACTTGACGAATGCGCTCGCTATGGAAACAGTTGGCAGCTGCCACGACTTCTGTAATGTCAACTCGACGTTACGGCATATCTAAGGCAGAGTTAGGTCGGCGGCCGCTGCGCAGATTGATAGGCCATGTTGGCGTTGGCCACAAGGAGACAACTGTGAGACTTTTGGGCGATCTGCGAATCTGATGAGTTTGTTGAAGGTTCCTCGTCGTCTGAAGTTGGCACCTAAGCCGAGGAACGCGCCGTTAGCTTATCGGCCTGTCGGGCCCCCTCCCCTCCCCTCCGCGCCCGAGCGTTGTGTTTTACCAGCAAGTTTTTAGCCAAAAGCCAAAAACGAAGCCCCGCTCGCTCGCTTCGCCGGGGGGCTTTAACTACCTGCGCCAATCCATAACGATTTTGATACGAAGTACAGGGGCAGGCTTTCCCCTACACCATCATGTATGTACAATTACATCATCCAGACATTTGGCGCGTTATCACCTCACCCATATATATAAACCATGGTATAGACTAGAAGTTAACTAGTTGCCTGATCTGACAAAAATCGGGTGTACGTAATATGTACAGAACTACGCTCCGCGCCAAAACCGTCTGATCTGATCTGATCATCGCTTTTTTTCTCCATCCCCCCCCAATTCATTCCCCATTCATTTCGACACTGGCGTGACTTGGGTCTTTTTTTAATCTGCCATCGCTCTTAATGATTACACCGGGAACTTTTGAGCTAAAGAGTTAATAGTTCGCAACAATGGCTCCGATGCTCCAAACGCTAAACAACCTCGAGCCTCTGCTGGAGCCGACGATACTGGAACCCACCAAGACATCATTGCTGCTAGAGCTCCGACAGGCGACGGTAACAGTCGCGCCCACCTCCACAACGAGTATCACAGCGCCGACAATAACGGTCGTTTCGCAGGGGGATGGTGGTAACGACCCTACTTCTGCGCAGACATTGACGGGTGGTGCGATCGCGGGTATCGTCATCGGGTCCATCGCGGGTTTCTTGTTGCTGGTGTGGATCCTGCGGAGCTGTACCAACTTAGGGGCGCCGAAGGAACAAGTACCTGGAAACAGAGGCGGGGCGTGGTATGATGGTGTACGTGCAGAACGGCACCCTCCGCGGTCTAGGTCGCGACATTCGCATCGGTCGAGTGGGGGACATGGCCATTCCCATTCCCACTCCCGGAGGAGGTCGGTTTCCGAGGTGCGAGAGGTCCGCCCGGTTGCGGTTATCAGGGGGTCCAGTCCACGAGCACCGCCGTATGCATATGGACGGGATGAGAGGAGACGGTCGAGGAGTAGGGAGAGTCGAGGGAGTCGGTACTAACCTAGCCGAACAAACGGACGGGATGAGGGTTGTGAACGGGGAGGTGGGGAAGGGGTAAGGGGAAGAAGGAGAAGGGCGGGGGGGAGCATATTGGACACCGTATGAAGTAATGAATGATGGGGATTGAGGACTGGGCGCGCATGTTGAAACGATAAATGATACACACGTGCGTATTTATGGTATGAGAGCTCTGTATGAGAGCCGGCGTTTTGGGAATCTCATTGCTGCATTATAATTTATATGATATCTGACTGGTACCTTATCTGAAAGATGATTCTATGTACATGCGTCACGCTACCGGAGACATCATCGGGACATGTTCGCTCAATACACGGCACTGAGGTTAAACACCCTATACGGACCCGGCGCGTCCGTGTCGCCCTTGAACAGCTGTATATGTTTGCCTGTTGTATCGAGGGCAAAGGTATCATACCACAACCCACTGCTGATGTTGAAGGAATAGTCGAATTTGCTGCCTGTCGTTGAGCACTCGAGTTTCTTTTCGGTCGTCTCGTCGTCGCTGCTTTCCTCTTCGCTATCAGGCTTGGCAGCAACGAAAATGAGATCCTGAACGTCGTCGCTGTCAGGAGCAGTCTTCGTCACTGAGCGAGGACCTGCCGGTAAACCGCTCTGGTCGACCACCAGACTGCCGTTATCGAGCTGGAAGAGTGTGGCATCTTTCTGGTCGACTACGAGCACGACCGAAGAGTCTTCGAGCTTGAGCCACTTCCCATGGATATCCGGCGCATGGGGCGCCGCGACTTGCAGATGGAAGTCGTCGTCGATGATGATGGCCTTTTGCTCGAACGACAGCTCGAGCAGCAGGTCGCCTGCCGCGTTGAACGCCGCCCTCTTCATGAAGAAGTCTCCGGCTCCGGGAAACACGAAGCTAGACTGCTGGTTCACGGCGTTGGACATGTCCTGCTGCAGGTTGTCTAGACCGTGGATGCCGGATTGCAGCGCGGTTAGTGCTTCGGACTCGTATTTCTTGCGGGACCCTTCGTCCCACGCGGTGTGGGTGGACGAGTACTTATGCTGAAGGTCCGCTTGCGCGTAGTGCACCCCGACGGCGAGCATGCCGTCCTTGATGTTGCCGAGCGCGACGGAGCCGGACCAGGTTATGGTCGTCTTGCCCGAGGTGCTGGCCTACGAGGCAGGGGTCTTTATCGTCAAGACGGCCAAGAAAGTCTGGAAGTTTATCGTGGAAACTGCCGAGCAAGCTTTTAGCGCACTATCCGGCTTGTTCAAGCTCATCGAGACAGCCATCGAAGATGCTCTGGTCTGGCTAGCCGAGAAGCTCGACTGGGACAGCATCAACGACGTAGTGACCGTTCTCAATTACTCCGTCAACACCGGCATCGACTTGATCGGAGAGGTGATTGCCGAAGGGGGCGATATGATCGATGGCGTGTTTGAGAGTATCGAGGGGGACGTTGGCTCCTGGCATCTACCGCACGAAATGCCCGAGAAGCTCAAGAGTTTGAAGCCAGACAAAGACAAGGCCCAGCAAAAGAATAGTCTAGCAAGCAATCCGGATTTTAGCTGGGTGTCTAACACCATGGAAACCTCCCACCACCGTGGCTCGGATGGCAGCCCTACCAAAACCAACACCGGCGAAACGGAATTCACTGACGTACTGATGGCAATCTGTGACGAAGTCATCAAACCGATCTGGAACACGGTAAAAGACACCTTCTCTCACATCGGCGACGACCTAAAAAGGTTGTTCGACCCCAGCGACCCGCTGTCCTGGCAGGATGTCCTCAAGAATGTGGGTGTCGACTTGCTTCTGGGCATCATCAGAGCAGTTCGCAAGGCTGTGCACGGTGTCCTCGCTGTGTCGGCCAAGTCCATCAGTTGGATCAAGACTATGCTGAACAAGCCCATGGACATCTGGGTGATCAGCAAGGTGTACAGACGAGTTAGTGGCAGGCAGGCTCTCACAATGATGGACCTCAGCGCGCTCGTGCTCGCTGTCCCGACTGTCTGGACGCTCAGGCTGCTGTTTGGCAAGAAGCCCCGAGATTTTGGACCACTTGCACAGCTGCTAGACGATATCAAGACTCGACAGGCCCGGCGGACCGTGACTCACAACACACACCCATACGCTGCCGAGTATGCCCCGAGCACAGTGGCGGCACGGAATGCTTTCACTGTCACGACCTCTCGGCAGAACGTTGTCCCGAAGGGTTCGTTATCCATTTTGCACAAATCCGAGGTGAAACAGGGAATGGTTCTGGATGACGAATTTGCCACTTTAGATGCTGTCGCCAAGAACAAGGAGTACACAGTCAGCTTCGCTGCCATCATCTCCAACGCGAAAGACGACGAGGACTGGGAGTCCAAAACCGGCCTGGCCAAGTTCTGGGCCTGGTGCCGATGGCTCTGGCGGGGCGCGTTCATGATCAAGACGGTCGCTTCCTGTCTGTACACCGTCATCGACACGATCGACACGGGCTTCAAGTGGAAGACTCTTGCTGCCGGCGGCAACCCAGCACAAGAGACGGGCTGGAAGAAGGGGTTCAGCGTTTACTCTGCATGTTTTTTGGTTCTCGCCGGCGTGCCCATCAACAAGCTGAACCGACCAGCCGAGGCCATTGCCGGCCGCTTCTGGGCGTGGGGGATCACGGGAGGGATCAGCATCTACAAAGCCGGTCTGCCGGCACCGCTGAAACCGGCGCTGGCTGCGTGGGCTGGAGGTGTTGATCTTCTGTTTTATGTCAAGATTTTGAAAGACGAAGGCGGGATCGACAGCACAGACAAGACAGACACGATTCTGGAGGCAGGTAATCGCGTGCTGGCGGATGCTTGGGCCGTGCTGAGCGCGCTGAACGGCATGACGGCCGGCGCGCAGCCGATACTCTTGGGCACGGCGATCGGTGTGGGAGCGGTCTTGAACCTGGAGGGAATCATCCTGGCTAAACTACACCATGACCACTATGTGAATCATGGTACGAGGGAAGAATACAACCCGCCTTCGCTGGAGACTTCGCTTAGCGGATCGTTCATGTAGACTCTGCAGATATGCCGGTGTTTCAGCCTCCTTTATACTTCATGTTAAGTATCTGTATATAGTCATTCGTGGACTTACTGGGTTATTACATTCCAAGGGAATTAATGCAAGGGATTATGCTGCTTCGATTGACCTTTGGTCGGATTACAGGATACATGTGACAACCGGCTGTGTCTTGTAAATAAAGGCATAGTCGCGAATCATTGACATCATTGACCCCCCCATCTCGAACTGAACCCTCGCAATGCTTGCTGCAAAAGGCGCCAGGGCTGCTCATTCAAGCCCTTGCGTAACCCCTGGGCGCCACTGAACGCGCCAAATACCATTACGTACGTGTATGTATGTAACCTGTAACAGTTACTCGCAGACCGCGAGATACACAGCAGGCGCCAGGATATTTAGTGCTGCATATCGTTAAAACCCAAATAACAACAAGCTTGACAGTTTCTTTAAAGCGCTTCGCATCCTTATGATCAGTCTGCTCCCTGAGGACCTCTAAAGTAGGCAACATACATATGTACGTGGGGGGGGGAAATGACCGAAACACCATAAAGGAGGTAGCCAAACTGAGGCATGGAGAATGAGCCCTATGCAAGTTCACAAAGGCAGCTATTCGTTAGTGATATGCATTGAGCGCACCGCTTGTGGTGATCAAGTGTTTTTTCCAGTCGGCTTTTTTCGTCTCCCATTTCGCCAGGCACCAGCGCTAGACACCACTCGCACACCCTTTCACCCCCACCCCGCTATGCCGTGGCAGACGCTTTAAAATGGAAGACAAAAGAGTTTCAATTACATCCAAAGGGAGCCTGGAATGACCACTAGAGTTTCCCAAGGGGTTTGCTTTCGAACTTTTAGAAAACATTGCTGCCTAAGAACAGCGACTGCCAACCACGCGGGTGCTTCCCCGCACTGCACTGTATCATGATGCCTGATGGAGGCTGTTGGTTGTTTGGATCCACGCCGCCCCTTTACAGGTTTCGGCCTGAAAGACGAACGGATACAGCAACAAAAGGGCCTATCTGGAAGCCATATATTGATAAAAAGTTTTCCCTTCTCAAACCATACTGTGCGCCAAAATTTCTATTTCATCCCACCATCATCGCGCCGCAGCACCTACACCATCAATGGCAACTGCACCATCAATGGCAACTGCAACTCCAGACAATGCGTCGGCCGGTGGCGGCAACTATCGCGAGCATCCTCAACTGAATCCATCCGACCCAATCCCCCCGGCCGATCCGGCGGCCGTCGACTCAGTCAAGGAGCTGTACAACGCCATCCGCGAGAAGTTTCCCGACGCCGTGGCCGACTTCCAGGCTAGATGGTTGGTTTGGAAGAATGTTGCATGCCCCAAATACGGCGTTTCAAGCAAGTACGTTCCAACTTTCTTTTCTTCCTTTTCTTTCGGTCTCTGGAGTGAAATTTAAGTGACAAATGAGAATGTTGTAAAACTAACAATTGTAAACTTAGCGCCTTTGCCACTTGTGAAGGACCCGAGTTTGATAAACTCGTGGCGCTCGGCCCGAAGATCGTCCCTCTCGTCGTATACAAGCTAGCCACAGGTCCAAAGGCTTTATAGGTGTCCATTTATGTACGTATTACCAGCTTGAAAGATGTTTACTTGGAGTGCATGCGCGCTAACTCATCTGAACATGAAGATAACAGACTCGAAAAGAATAGGCACTACCTAGTGGACCCTAACGACCTCCTCAACTACAAGGTCCTACAGCGCCAGGCTAATCTGATCGTCGATATGAACTACGAGCGCAATAAGCTCGCCGATGCCGACCTCAAGGACTGGTCGGCGTACTGCTGGAAAAATCAGATGCACAGTAGTAACTCGGGCATCTTTACCGATTGCCAGGAGACCCAGGACCTGCTCAGCCTAGGCCCTAGCATCGTCGCCCACCTCATGCTCGCGTACGGCCCGGATGACCTCAACACGAAGCATCCAGGGATCAAGTTCAGTTACGAGTTGCTGCAGCGGATTGTGTACGGCGACGGCGAGGAGACGGGCCTACCGTACCTCGACTTCAAGGGGATGTACGTCGCGTGGGCCGAGTGGTTCCAGAGAGGGGAGCACAGCCAGACACCCCGGTGGATCAGGGGCATGCGGGTGGACGGCAGCTCGGCAGACCCAGGCCCGGCGCCGTGGTATAATCACCTATTCCCCCCGGGCCGTGAGTGATTTGATTGCCTGTGGAAACGGGAATTGCTCTTGTCCTTGCCCTTCTCTGCTGTATGGGATCTGTCGAATTCAAGGATACTTTGCTCGGTACGTTTGCTTTTGCCTTTGCGACATGGGGAGCTGAGCTTATTCAGAGGGAAACGGTCATTACCGCTGTATTTTGCATTTGCTGCGTACCTACAGGTAGCTAGATAGGCACTGCTGATCAATCAATCGGGGGCTTTCCTTAGTACTGTATCGCTTGTGGCGCCACCACTAGATACACACCTCCCTTTACATCTCCGACATCGTCTTTATCCAAGTACCTCATTTTCGACACGACTGCGTGACATGTTGAGTCTGACATTTTCTCGCACACTTCCAGTCAACTGCTAACCGACGCCTGAAAGATAAAGCGCTTCACGTGTGACGCGCTCCGCTTATAACGTAAATCAGTTCTGCACGACATCACGCGTCGCTATAATCAGAATCTGAACGGGGGTCGATGGAAGAAGCATGTGAAGGCCGACGGCCGCGTCTCTCATCGTAGGGCAGCATAATCGCTTGTGTGGATCTTCTCCTGGGAAGATAATAACCCAGCTTGCCGACTGGGACGCTGAGACCATGGACAACCTGTAACAGTCACCGAGTCAGCACCACCGCCAAGTGAATCAGGTATCTTCACGCAAAACCACTTACAATGCTGCATATCGTCAAGAACCAGACGACAAGCTTCACAGCCTCGCCGAACCGCTCTGCATCCTCATGCCCCGTCTGCTCCTTAAGGAACTCCAGCGTGACGTACAGATAGAAAATGGCCGACACGCCAATGGGTCCAAAGTACCCCACAAACGCGGCCTGCTTTAGCTCTCTGAACTGGGGCACGTATCGCCTCAGGACCAAGATGACCGGCAACCGTCGTAGCAGCAGAACCAGCACCCCCAACGCAAGCAGCCGCCACGTCGGCATGAGATCCAACGTGAGAAAGGTAGCCCACGGGCAGATGGCCCCTAGCCACATGAATATCGCCGCGTTCAGCAACATATCGACAGTCGGCTGCAGCGAGTCGTCTTTTGTCTGGACCCTGAACCAGTCGTCCCAGGTGAACGCGTTTCCGGCGATGAAGCACGCCAAGACATCGTCCGTCCCCAATATGCCGCATGTCCCCACAATAAAGAGGCTCAGGGCGATGGCAAACACGAAGAAGCTTTCCCTGTCGACGTACTTGTTCTTCTCCGCCCAGTGCAGCAGTTCTTTCGCTGCCCATCCCACCGCCCAGCCATATAGGATACTGAATAACACCACCCAGAGACAGGTTTCCGCCATCCAGTGGCCCAAAGCTGTATGCGCACCACCGCCTGCGACAGTGATTGTGTCGGTTGCTGATGAGGGGGTGGTGTACTTCCAGAAATACAGCGCCAGAAACAGGAACGTGTATCCCAGGCCGTCATTCGCACCACTCTCGGCAATGATAATGTTGCGCAGGGGCTCAGGGACGTTTTCGTCTGCAAACTTGCCTCTCAAAATCGTGTTGGATAGCAGCGGGTCCGTGGGCGTAACGCACGCTCCGATAGCCAGCGCTTGCAGGAAAGAGACGCCAGGGACAAGAAGGTAGACGAGCAGGCTGGTGGACGCCCACATCCCTGCCATGCCGGGACCTAGAAGAAGGGAGAGGCTCCGCCATTCTTTGAGAAGGTACCTGCTGGGCAGCTGCACACCGGCTAGTACCAGCTGCACGCCCAGGACGAGGCGGGTAAAGTTTAGAGTTACTGTTTCCAAGTTCTCGAGAGAGCCGCCGGCGTACTCCAGTGGTTTGATCAGCCCCGTAACTTTAAAAAGGAGTCCGGCGAATAACGATAGGACTGCTCATGTTAGTAATACTGGAGGAGAAGGTTGGGGAAGAGGGGGAAGGGAGGCGTACATACACGCTTCAGAGAGGTAGTACTGCTCCTTGATCAGGTAGGAGACCAGTCCGAACAGGGTTATCCATCCGCCTAAGAGTGAAATGACGATGTTGAAGTTGGAGAGGTCCAGGAGGGGCATGTTTGCAATCTGCCAAAGCCCGCTGTAATCCTCCCAAGGAAATGTCCAAAAGGAAAAGGAAATAACAAATGAGATCCGACCGAAATGCAAGAAAAGAAAGATGCACACGGGAGGAAACGCATGTGAAGACAATGCATGCTTAGCACTCTTTGTTTATCATTGAGGGGTGGTGGGGGGTGGATCTGCGATGGCGATTCATGGGGAATGTCAGGGGCGGTTAGCGGTCAGCGGTCAGCGGCTCAAAAACGGTCATGCGTGGTGGGGTGGTGGGGGGGCAACGTTTCAGCGGGAGGGGCCTAAGATCATGGCCTATCTTACCGATGTTGGCAGCTGCGCATGCCCTGCATTTGCGCCTGCGGCGATTACGAGTTGCTGACCTGGTTTTCGGGTCAAAAGTTGGTCGAGTGACCACATGCAAAAGGCGGCCCGCGTGTGAGCGTGTCGCCCATGCGCAATTCCTCATTTGTTTCATCCTTTAAAACCTCTCCTTCTGGCCTCCCGACCCCTTCCCGAAATAGACCTGAAAACACAAAGACCGGCCACATCCCAAGGACCGCACAACAAAGGATCGGTCATTCCGCAGCCCGCCCGGAGCTGGATTAGAGACGGCGCGACTTTACCTCCGCATCGTCAAAAATGCGCGGCCGTCCAAAATAAGTGTCCCGGGCGATAAATTCGGGCCATGTCGGATTTAATCACCGGCAGTCGCACAAGACAGACCCCGAGATCTCAAGATCGCAGATTGGGCCACAATATAAGGTCACGATTGAACACAAGCGCCAACTTCCATTATGAACGAATGGGGCTGAACGCTGGATTGTGAACGTTTACCACGGATTTAATCGCAAAACCATACACAGAGATAGATACCGACGATATAGCACGAATCACATACTGTTGCCGCCATCCATCTTCATCCCCGGAAGCGAGCCGAGCCCTGTATTTCATCCCATTTCGTCAGTCAACATGCTCGATCTTTTCGTTTTGTTTTTAGGGGGGACTTACAGCCCTCAACACCCTCATTGACAGCAGTCTTAACCCCGCCCGAGCATTTAGTGGCATCCGTGAACGCCTGCGTTTTAAGTGCGCTGTAGCTAGCCCCGAAGTACCCCGGCCGGCGGAGAACTGTCACCCGGCGATCGCATTTATGTATAAAGTGCCGGGTCCATACCCCACCCTCTAAAAAGCGAGTGATTGAGGAGTTGTATATTACATTCCAACCAAACCCAGCGCGATCTGTTACTGTGATCTAAGCGCCCAGAATTCTTTCAAGTGCGTCTCTTCGCAGAATTCTTGCCGTGACGTCAATCTAGAAGGTGCACCTAGGACAGCACGACAGCAGTGAATGTGATCCTGTCTCCCCTAACATCAAAGTTGAACTCAAAGTTGGTGTCTTCCGACTGCCGATCCATATCCTCCCTGGAGGGCAAAAGAGCGTATGCCGGCCCGAAAATGAGTATGTCGAACCAAGTGTGCAATTTCCCAGCGGCGAACATTGTCGCTTATGCCCACCCGACGAGACTTCAAGGCCGGACGGTTGGCGTTGCAGTTCTTGAGAATGAACCCGACTGCATTCTGATCGTGTTGAAAAACAGAAGGCCCCGGTCACTTGTTGCGATCCGAAGCTTACCTTACCCTAGCTTATATACTTCAACAGATCGACAATAGCAAACCTTGCACAGACCCAGATCAGGCCGAGCCAAATCGTGGCTCTTTCCCACTGGCACACAGCGAGCTAGACCACACTTCTCTTCAAAGGTGAGCCCGATGTCAGCCAAAGAGGAGTTGGTTCGATATGTTTGTCAATCGGAGGGGGCGGGCAGCCTCTGATTCCTCTGGCCTTGCGCTGCTGGAATTCATCGGAGAGTCCAGATCTGCCCACACAAAGGAGCCTGATGGTCTCTTGTGCTCTAGCATTCCCGCTCGGCACTGTTGCTTGGCCAGGTCGCTGACAATAGGCGTGATAAGTCCGTCTTGATCGCCTTCAGAGGTAGCTTCGACACCGCGGACAACCGAGTACCAGCGCGGATGACAAGCCCGTATGTGACAGTCAACGCCGCGGCTGTAATCACAGCGAACACAGTCTGAATCGCTCTGTGGGGCCCATCTGAAGCGTACTTAGCGACAGGGGTTGTTGTTTGGCTAGAGTCTGGAGACTGCCTGGATATGGACCGCCCATATACTGGAGGTGTGTGTTCAAACCCCTGAAAGGCTAGCAGATAAAAGGCAAGCTCTCTTGGACCTTTATGCCCCCTGATGGCTTGCAAAGCCTCGCGGACCTTCTGCTCTATTGTGACTTGCAAACAGAGCTGCGGGAGCCTTCCACCGGAGGATGAGCTGAAGTTTCCGCGCATATGGTAATCCCCTGACGCTCTGACGAGTTAGAATGCCCATCGCCCTCCTTGGCCCAACGGATCGTGGCCAGACAGCGGCAGAGCCATTATCGCTGAGGAGTTCGAATAGACGATGGACCCCAAGACCAAAGGGCTTGTTCCTGTCGCAGAGGATGGCTAGCCGGTGACTTACGACGCGATCGTCACGAAGTCTATCCAGTTCGTACTAGGTGTTCAGGGCGCTGACTGTCCGTCCATACTCTTCTACGATCCAACAAGTCGCGTCATAGGCGCCGCACATTCGGGTTGGAAGCCCACTGTGCGTGGAGTTGTGTGCAACACGACCCAGGCCATGGAGAGGCTCGGCGCTTCAGCAAAGAACATCCGTGCTTTCGTTGCTTTGGCGATCGGGGATCGATATGATATGATTTGTTTCGATGGGATGACGCGATGGAACCGCATATCCGAGCCGTCTTTGTGGATGCACATCGCGAGGATATCCTCAGACTCGAGTCTGAGGTGCGAGTTGACAGATGATGATAAGAAAACTTTGCAAATGGCGATAGGTGGCGATATCAAGGGACGGGTCTCCTTCAAGCTGTCGAGTTTGATTCGAAGGGATCTGGAAGCAAGCGGTGTCAGTCTAGAGCACATTACCGAAGCCGACCACTCTACCATCATCGACAGGTACACCCGAGATAGTGAGCAGGGAGGGACTGGTATCAGTTATCGGTATCACTCGGCTCGCCGCGACAAGGGATGTAACGGACGGAGTCTGAATACTAGTATCTTCTTTTCGCGAGAGGGTTTCTATTCGTACCGTAAGGATCGTCTATCCGTACCGTAGTCCCAAAAAGTGGAGCCGGCAGAATGACAAAAATCATAATCCAAGTACC